>VMBQ01000604.1:232059-255065 GCA_007657795.1 Dreissena rostriformis | reverse complement strand
GTGTTAAAGTGACTTGGCCACGCGCCCAACACCTGTGGCCTCAATAGGAAAGAAAAATGCCCCAAAAGTTGGTCTTTTCATAATGGGACGCTTTCATAACTTTATTTTACCTAGCTCTTATTTAATACAATATTTTCAATATTAGAACACACATAATTAGTCGTTATACATGATGAGACTCAGAGTAACGGTAATTACAAAACCAACTGAAGCCAAATGTGCCGCATCGCGAAATTACATGACATATTTCTCACATGGCTATAAAATAATGAAATATAACAAAACTAAATGTGTATGATAAATATGTCCCTGTTAATTTTTAACTTTATGAAATTTGACATACACGTTGCCCTAAAATCCACAACTAGGTATTTTAAATATTCTTTGCGGAACATGTCACATGGGCGCAGACATGATGGATTGGACTTACTCGATCCAATTTTGTGTACTTACTTCAAATATTTCAAGGGAGACAATTAAACGGAGAGGAGGCAATGTCAAGAATGGCATCAGTCGTAAGAAAGATTATCAAGACCGCAAAGGCTCCTGGAGCTGTCGGACCATACAGGTAATACAATAATTAAGTTTCTCCAATGAAATATGCTTAAATTTGCAGCTGTCATTTTGTTTTTTTACATCGGAAAAGTAATCGGAACATTGAAATTTTCGTACCCAGAATAATCGCACCAATATGTTCGCTCCAAACAATTATTCATCGTGCTAACGTTTTTTTCTTGAAGTAATGAATTGTGTTTGATTGTTAAATTATATACCGGTAGATATCTCGTTTATTATTCCCATACAAAGCTTCATTTGTGGGAGACAGATTTTTCAATTGTCAATAGAGGTTTAATGTACACTTATTGCAGATATCAGTGTTGTTTACGATTGCAGATATCAGTGTTGTTTACGCTCAAAGATAATTTTGTATGCCCCCTTCTTCGAAGAAGAGGGATTATATTGTTTTTGGCCTGTCTGTCTGTCATTGTGTGTGTCTGTCCCAAAACTTTAACATATGTTAAAGTTTTGTCATAACTTCTGCAATATTGATGATAGCAACTTGATATTTGGCATGCATGTGTATCTCATAGAGCTGCATATTTTCAATGGTGAAAGGTCCAGGTCATCCTTCAAGGTAAAAAAACACAATCCAAGGGAAGTAATAAGCTTTAAAGGGAGATCATTTCTATACCTGCCAAATTATAAATAGAAATTTTATTTCAAAGCGGCGCTGTAGGGGGCATTGTGTTTCTGACAAACACCTCTCTTGTTTATTCTTAAAACCTTCTTCGAGTACAAAGAGAAGATTGTAGCAGGGTTGTCATTAGGAGGCGGCCGGTGGCCGATTTGACCGCCTCAAATGTTATTTAGGACGGCTCAAATTCGGAAAGAAAATGAAAAAAATTATCGGCAAATTAAAACAAAAATCGGTTAATTTTCACGACGATGATGAGATATTTAATATTCGTTTAACTATCTGAAACGGAAGTAAAAAATCTAACCGATATATGTTAACTTCTTTCGCATTGGTCGTATTGATATAATTGTCCAATCGCGGATCGGGTAACAGGAGTATACGACTTAGATTCAAAATGAAGAAGTGAAACTCCAGAAGCTGCAGCAGTATTGCAGTTTTATCATACACACCTCTGTGGTCCTTTATTTATGGCAAGGAACCAATTGCCAAAACGGTACAGTACGGCACAAAACGAAACAACATATACACATAGTAGAATAAAGCTGGGGTCACCGCCTTGGAACGGTCAATGCTAAGCATTGGGGGTTTAAACCAGTTAATGAGCGCTCAACCTCACACTTGGCCCAGCAATATTCATGATACATATAAGTGTAAATAAAATTTAACCTCATAGCATTGCAACTCAAATTAAACAGTAATAAAAGGGAATTAAAACGCATTCAATTTAATTACTATTTTATTACTCAATGGTTGAAAGGAGACCAGAGCAACAGAGTTACAACTTTTTGAGGCACGATGAAATGAAATTACTAACACGCATCAACTACATCCCTTCTTTATACAAAAAAGATTNCACCATTGTGCCAGGAGGAGTCGTTGCAGAGGCTGAACAGGTGAGTGAACACCGGCACCATTGTGCCAGGAGGAGTCGTTGCAGAGGCTGAACAGGTGAGTGAATACCGGCACCATTGTGCCAGGAGGAGTCGTTGCAGAGGCTGAACAGGTGAGTGAACACCGGCACCATTGTGCCAGGAGGAGTCGTTGCAGAGGCTGAACAGGTGAGTGAATACCGGCACCATTGTGCCAGGAGGAGTCGTTGCAGAGGCTGAACAGGTGAGTGAACACCGGCACCATTGTGCCAGGAGGAGTCGTTGCAGAGGCTGAACAGGTGAGTGAATACCGGCACCATTGTGCCAGGAGGAGTCGTTGCAGAGGCTGAACAGGTGAGTGAACACCGGCACCATTGTGCCAGGAGGAGTCGTTGCAGAGGCTGAACAGGTGAGTGAATACCGGCACCATTGTGCCAGGAGGAGTCGTTGCAGAGGCTGAACAGGTGAGTGAACACCGGCACCATTGTGCCAGGAGGAGTCGTTGCAGAGGCTGAACAGGTGAGTGAATACCGGCACCATTGTGCCAGGAGGAGTCGTTGCAGAGGCTGAACAGGTGAGTGAACACCGGCACCATTGTGCCAGGAGGAGTCGTTGCAGAGGCTGAACAGGTGAGTGAATACCGGCACCATTGTGCCAGGAGGAGTCGTTGCAGAGGCTGAACAGGTGAGTGAACACCGGCACCATTGTGCCAGGAGGAGTCGTTGCAGAGGCTGAACAGGTGAGTGAATACCGGCACCATTGTGCCAGGAGGAGTCGTTGCAGAGGCTGAACAGGTGAGTGAACACCGGCACCATTGTGCCAGGAGGAGTCGTTGCAGAGGCTGAACAGGTGAGTGAATACCGGCACCATTGTGCCAGGAGGAGTCGTTGCAGAGGCTGAACAGGTGAGTGAACACCGGCACCATTGTGCCAGGAGGAGTCGTTGCAGAGGCTGAACAGGTGAGTGAATACCGGCACCATTGTGCCAGGAGGAGTCGTTGCAGAGGCTGAACAGGTGAGTGAACACCGGCACCATTGTGCCAGGAGGAGTCGTTGCAGAGGCTGAACAGGTGAGTGAATACCGGCACCATTGTGCCAGGAGGAGTCGTTGCAGAGGCTGAACAGGTGAGTGAACACCGGCACCATTGTGCCAGGAGGAGTCGTTGCAGAGGCTGAACAGGTGAGTGAATACCGGCACCATTGTGCCAGGAGGAGTCGTTGCAGAGGCTGAACAGGTGAGTGAACACCGGCACCATTGTGCCAGGAGGAGTCGTTGCAGAGGCTGAACAGGTGAGTGAATACCGGCACCATTGTGCCAGGAGGAGTCGTTGCAGAGGCTGAACAGGTGAGTGAACACCGGCACCATTGTGCCAGGAGGAGTCGTTGCAGAGGCTGAACAGGTGAGTGAATACCGGCACCATTGTGCCAGGAGGAGTCGTTGCAGAGGCTGAACAGGTGAGTGAACACCGGCACCATTGTGCCAGGAGGAGTCGTTGCAGAGGCTGAACAGGTGAGTGAATACCGGCACCATTGTGCCAGGAGGAGTCGTTGCAGAGGCTGAACAGGTGAGTGAACACCGGCACCATTGTGCCAGGAGGAGTCGTTGCAGAGGCTGAACAGGTGAGTGAATACCGGCACCATTGTGCCAGGAGGAGTCGTTGCAGAGGCTGAACAGGTGAGTGAACACCGGCACCATTGTGCCAGGAGGAGTCGTTGCAGAGGCTGAACAGGTGAGTGAATACCGGCACCATTGTGCCAGGAGGAGTCGTTGCAGAGGCTGAACAGGTGAGTGAACACCGGCACCATTGTGCCAGGAGGAGTCGTTGCAGAGGCTGAACAGGTGAGTGAATACCGGCACCATTGTGCCAGGAGGAGTCGTTGCAGAGGCTGAACAGGTGAGTGAACACCGGCACCATTGTGCCAGGAGGAGTCGTTGCAGAGGCTGAACAGGTGAGTGAATACCGGCACCATTGTGCCAGGAGGAGTCGTTGCAGAGGCTGAACAGGTGAGTGAACACCGGCACCATTGTGCCAGGAGGAGTCGTTGCAGAGGCTGAACAGGTGAGTGAATACCGGCACCATTGTGCCAGGAGGAGTCGTTGCAGAGGCTGAACAGGTGAGTGAACACCGGCACCATTGTGCCAGGAGGAGTCGTTGCAGAGGCTGAACAGGTGAGTGAATACCGGCACCATTGTGCCAGGAGGAGTCGTTGCAGAGGCTGAACAGGTGAGTGAACACCGGCACCATTGTGCCAGGAGGAGTCGTTGCAGAGGCTGAACAGGTGAGTGAATACCGGCACCATTGTGCCAGGAGGAGTCGTTGCAGAGGCTGAACAGGTGAGTGAACACCGGCACCATTGTGCCAGGAGGAGTCGTTGCAGAGGCTGAACAGGTGAGTGAATACCGGCACCATTGTGCCAGGAGGAGTCGTTGCAGAGGCTGAACAGGTGAGTGAACACCGGCACCATTGTGCCAGGAGGAGTCGTTGCAGAGGCTGAACAGGTGAGTGAATACCGGCACCATTGTGCCAGGAGGAGTCGTTGCAGAGGCTGAACAGGTGAGTGAACACCGGCACCATTGTGCCAGGAGGAGTCGTTGCAGAGGCTGAACAGGTGAGTGAATACCGGCACCATTGTGCCAGGAGGAGTCGTTGCAGAGGCTGAACAGGTGAGTGAACACCGGCACCATTGTGCCAGGAGGAGTCGTTGCAGAGGCTGAACAGGTGAGTGAATACCGGCACCATTGTGCCAGGAGGAGTCGTTGCAGAGGCTGAACAGGTGAGTGAACACCGGCACCATTGTGCCAGGAGGAGTCGTTGCAGAGGCTGAACAGGTGAGTGAATACCGGCACCATTGTGCCAGGAGGAGTCGTTGCAGAGGCTGAACAGGTGAGTGAACACCGGCACCATTGTGCCAGGAGGAGTCGTTGCAGAGGCTGAACAGGTGAGTGAATACCGGCACCATTGTGCCAGGAGGAGTCGTTGCAGAGGCTGAACAGGTGAGTGAACACCGGCACCATTGTGCCAGGAGGAGTCGTTGCAGAGGCTGAACAGGTGAGTGAATACCGGCACCATTGTGCCAGGAGGAGTCGTTGCAGAGGCTGAACAGGTGAGTGAACACCGGCACCATTGTGCCAGGAGGAGTCGTTGCAGAGGCTGAACAGGTGAGTGAATACCGGCACCATTGTGCCAGGAGGAGTCGTTGCAGAGGCTGAACAGGTGAGTGAACACCGGCACCATTGTGCCAGGAGGAGTCGTTGCAGAGGCTGAACAGGTGAGTGAATACCGGCACCATTGTGCCAGGAGGAGTCGTTGCAGAGGCTGAACAGGTGAGTGAACACCGGCACCATTGTGCCAGGAGGAGTCGTTGCAGAGGCTGAACAGGTGAGTGAATACCGGCACCATTGTGCCAGGAGGAGTCGTTGCAGAGGCTGAACAGGTGAGTGAACACCGGCACCATTGTGCCAGGAGGAGTCGTTGCAGAGGCTGAACAGGTGAGTGAATACCGGCACCATTGTGCCAGGAGGAGTCGTTGCAGAGGCTGAACAGGTGAGTGAACACCGGCACCATTGTGCCAGGAGGAGTCGTTGCAGAGGCTGAACAGGTGAGTGAATACCGGCACCATTGTGCCAGGAGGAGTCGTTGCAGAGGCTGAACAGGTGAGTGAACACCGGCACCATTGTGCCAGGAGGAGTCGTTGCAGAGGCTGAACAGGTGAGTGAATACCGGCACCATTGTGCCAGGAGGAGTCGTTGCAGAGGCTGAACAGGTGAGTGAACACCGGCACCATTGTGCCAGGAGGAGTCGTTGCAGAGGCTGAACAGGTGAGTGAATACCGGCACCATTGTGCCAGGAGGAGTCGTTGCAGAGGCTGAACAGGTGAGTGAACACCGGCACCATTGTGCCAGGAGGAGTCGTTGCAGAGGCTGAACAGGTGAGTGAATACCGGCACCATTGTGCCAGGAGGAGTCGTTGCAGAGGCTGAACAGGTGAGTGAACACCGGCACCATTGTGCCAGGAGGAGTCGTTGCAGAGGCTGAACAGGTGAGTGAATACCGGCACCATTGTGCCAGGAGGAGTCGTTGCAGAGGCTGAACAGGTGAGTGAACACCGGCACCATTGTGCCAGGAGGAGTCGTTGCAGTGAACACCGGCACCATTGTGCCAGGAGGAGTTGTTGCAGTGAACACCGGCACCATTGTGCCAGGAGGAGTCGTTGCAGTGAACACCAGCACCATTGTGCCAGGAGGAGTGGCTGGATGTGAACACCGGCATCATTGTGCCAGGAGGAGTCGCTGGATGTGAACACCGGCACCATTGTGCCAGGAGGAGTCGCTGGATGTGAACACCGGCACCATTGTGCCAGGAGGAGTCGTGAACACCGGCACCATTGTGCCAGGAGGAGTCGCTGGATGTGAACACCGGCACCATTGTGCCAGGAGGAGTTGCTGGATGTGAACACCGGCACCATTGTGCCAGGAGGAGTCGTTGTAGAGGCTGGACAGGTGATAAATGCATGGTTTTAAACAGGTGATAAATGCACACAAAATTAACCACGTTCCTTTAGTATCATTGTTTCCATAATGAACACTAGTGTATCACAACAGTATTAAATGATTAACATGTACTTTAAGGAAAAAATGTACGATTTATAGTGGTATTTGTGGCAATAAGCAACAGTATTTGTGGCAATCATGAACAGTACGTTGCTGGGGACAGTTTAAGTTCCGACATTTAAATCTAAAGTTTAAATATTTGAATAATGACAAACAAATATTAAAATATTATTTTAATTATTCATTCCATTCCCTACTTAAAATGTGATATTTGTATTGTTGTATCATGTTTAAAGAAAATGTTAAGACGAGAACAATGTCAGATCACATTGATAGATCCATTTACATTGCTAGTATGTACATAATATGAGCCATGTCATCCAAAAATGGGTCTTATGCCATATTCAAACAGCATAGCTCCAGACCAGCTTGAGCAATTTAAATTGCGGATGTGCAGGCTTGGCTGGAGCTACTCTAGTCGCATATGGCATAAGACCCATTTTTGCATAACGCGGGTCATTTATCATATCAAGTACGGAGGAACAGAATTAACCTTAGATTTTGTGTTATTTTTTCCAATATTAACAATTAAGCGTAACTATGAGGGGAATTCAGATATGACTGTAAGATATGACTGTAATTGTATGTGCCTGTGTGATGTGACGTATTACTCTCTCCTTTAGGTTTTGAGGAACATGGGTGTCGTTTTGGCTGAGGCTGGGAGTGACTACAGCAAAGGTAGTGATTGATGCATTATTATACCCCCTACCCCTCCCCTGTTACTAAGTAAAGGATGGTTCACTAGAATCCCCATGGACGTCTGTCTGTAGACCAAAACTTACCTGAAGGCTTTCTCCTGCACTTTTATTTTTTATGCCCCCGGGTAGGGTGGCATATAGCAGTTGAACTGTCAGTCCGTCCGTCCGTCAGTCTGTGCGTCTGTCTGAAAACTTTAACGTTGGTCATAACTTTTGCAATGTTGAAGATAGCAACTTGATATTTGGCATGCATGTGTTTCTCATGAAGCTGCACATTTTGAGTGGTGAACGGTCAAGTCCTTCAAGGTCAAATAAAACATATTGTTTATGACCTGTCTGTTTGTTGGTTTGTTTGTTAGTTGGTTTGTTTGCGCAAACTTTAACATTGGCCATAACTTTTGCAATATTGAAGATAGCGACTTGATATTTGGCATGCATGTGTATCTCATGGAGCTGAACATTTTGAGTGGTGAAAGGTCAAGGTCATCCTTCAAGGTTAAAGGTCAAATATATGGGTCAAAATCGCTCAATAGGGAACATAGTGTTTCACAAACACATCTTGTTTATTTTAATAATTAAATTTCGTCCAAAGCCTAATTTTGTCCAGAGCCTATCTCGAAAACTTCAAGAGATGTAAACTTGAAACTTAATAGGTAGGTAGATCTCATTGGGGGAAAGTGCAATGCTCAAGAACCCAAACTCTTACTCCCATATTTTGAGAGTTATTACCCTTAGTTACTTTTTTGTAATTAAATTTTGTCTGGAGCATATCTAAAACTAAAACTTGAAACTAAATAGGTAGATATATCGTCGTGAGGAGATGTGGAGTGCAGAAGGACCATTACTCTAGCTTTCATATTTTAAGAGTTATTGCCCTTTGTTCATTTTTGTACTTCATCATCTTGAAACTTAATAGGTATGTACATCTCATTGGAAAAAGTATAATGCACAAAAACCGTGAAATTTGCTTCCATTTTTTAAGTGTGATTGCCCTTTGATAATTGTTGTACTAAACATTTTGCCCGAGCATATCTCGAAAACTAAGAGGTATCAACTTGAAACTAAATTGGTAGATATATCTTACTCAGGGGTGTGCAGTAAATATATCTTACTCAGGGGTGTGCAGTAAATATATCGTACTCAGGGGTGTGCAGTAAATATATCTTACTCAGGGGTGTGCAGTTGATATATCTTACTCAGGGGTGTGCAGTAGATATATCTTACTCAGGGGTGTGCAGTAGATATATCTTACTCAGGGGTGTGCAGTAAATATATCTTACTCAGGGGTGTGCAGTTGATATATCTTACTCANCCATGTTCCTTTAGTATCATTGTTTCCATAATGAACACTAGCGTATCACAACAGTATTAAATGATTAACATGCACATTAAGGCAAAAAATGTACGATTTATAGTGGTATATGTGGCATTCAGCAACAGTATTTTTGGTTATCATGAACATTACGTTGCTGGGGACAGTTTGAGTTCCGACATTTAAATCTAAGGTTTAAATATTTGAATAATGACAAACAAATATCCAAATATTATTTTAAGTACTCGTTCCATTCCCTTCTTAAAATGTGATATTTGTTATTATTTTATCATGTTTAAAGAAAATGTCAAGACGATAACAATGTCAGATCACATTGCTAGATCCATTTACATTGCTAGTACATATGTATGTAAATAATATGAGCCATGTCATGCAAAAATGGGTCTTATGCCATATTCAAACAGCATAGCTCCAGACCAGCTTGAGCAATTTAAATTGCGGATGTGCAGGCTTGGCTGGAGCTACTCTAGTCGCATATGGCATAAGACCCATTTTTGCATAACGCGGGTCATTTATCATATCAAGTACGGAGGAACAGAATTAACCTTAGATTTTGTGTTATTTTTTCCAATATTAACAATTAAGCGTAACTATGAGGGGAATTCAGATATGACTGTAAGATATGACTGTAATTGTATGTGCCTGTGTGATGTGACGTATTACTCTCTCCTTTAGGTTTTGAGGAACATGGGTGTCGTTTTGGCTGAGGCTGGGAGTGACTACAGCAAAGGTAGTGATTGATGCATTATTATACCCCCTACCCCTCCCCTGTTACTAAGTAAAGGATGGTTCACTGGAATCCCCATGGACATCTGTCTGTAGACCAAAACTTACCTGAAGGCTTTCTCCTGCACTTGTATTTTTGATATTTGGCATGCATGTGTATCTAATGAAGCTGCACATTTTGAGTGGTGAACGGTCAAAGTCATCCTTCAAGGTAAAAAAAACAAACAAAAAAACATATTGTTTTTGCCCTGTCTGTTTGTTGGTTTGTTGGTTTGTTTGCGAAAACAATATTGGCCATAACTTTTGCAATATTGAAGATAGCAACTTGATATTTGGCATGCATGTGTATCTCATGGAGCTGTACATTTTGAGTGGTGAAAGGTCAAGGTCATCCTTCAAGGTCAAAGGTCAAATATATGGGTCAAAATCGCTCAAAAGGGAACATAGTGTTACACAAACACATCTTGTTTATTTTTATAATTAAATTTCGTCCAGAGCCTAAGTTTGTCCAGAGCCTATCTCGAAACCTTCAAGAGATGTAAACTTGAAACTTAATAGGTAGGTAGATCTCATTGGGGGAAGTGCAATTCTCAAGAACCCAAACTCTTACTCCCATATTTTTAGAGTTATTACCCTTAGTTACTTTTTTGTAATTAAATTTTGTCTGGAGCATATCTAAAACTAAAACTTGAAACTAAAAGGTAGATATATCTTCGTGAGGAGATGTGGAGTGCAGAAGGACCATAACTCTAGCTTTCATATTTTAAGAGTTATTGCCCTTTGTTAATTTTTGTACTTCGTCATCTTGAAACTTAATAGGTATGTACATCTCATTGGAAAAAGTATACTGCACAAAAACCGTTAAATTTGCTTCCATTTTTTAAGTGTGATTGCCCCTTTGATAATTGTTGTACTAAACATTTTGCCCGAGCATATCTCGAAAACTAAGAGGTATCAACTTAAAACTAAATAGGTAGATATATCTTACTCAGGGGTGTGCAGTAGATATATCTTACTCAGGGGTGTGCAGTGCACAAGAACCATAGCTCCTGCCGCCTATTTTAAGAGTTATTCCCATGTGTTAACTTTTGTGTCTACATTTTGTCCATAGCTTATCTTGAATACTAATAGAGATGTCAACTTTGTGGATATTTTCCTATCACCTTTTGAAGTTTGTACAAGGTTTTTAATTGTTTCTTTCTTTTGATATCTTCATTTCATTTTGAACAGCATCATGTATATTACTTCTTTCTGACCATAAATTTTATTTTCTGTCATGTTTTCAAAATGTATGCCCCCCTTCAAAGAAGAGGGGGTATATTGTTTTGCTGGATGTCGGTCTATCGGTCGGTCTGTCTGTCTGTCGGTAGACCAGTTTGTTTCCGATCAATAACTTTTGAACGGATTGACCGATTGGCTTGCTACTTCACATGTGCATTGGCCTTGGACAATAGATGACCCCTATTGAAATTGGGGTCACTAGGTCAAAGGTCAAGGTCACTGTCACAATAAGTGTGAAAATCGTTACTGATCAATAACTCGTCAACCAATTGACCGATTGACTTGATACTTCACATGTGCATTGGCCTAAGACAGTAGATCACCCCTATTAAAATTGAGGTCACTAGGTCAAAGGTCAAGGTCACTGTCACAATAAGTGTGAAAATCAAGACCCGGTTTAGGGGTCATATGTCTCCGACCGCGGAACTCTTGTTATGTGTTGTTTTTATGTATAAAAGCTCATACTTATATTGACACACTAACTATCTAATAGTGAATTTGAAATGCATTCTCCCTGTTGTTACAATGATTTTTAATTTCTTGTGTATTTGCCTTTCATTTCTGCCTGTTGCAGTTGTCAAATGCACAGTTCTGTTGGATGACATCGCAAACTTCAATGCAGTAAATGAGGTCTACTTAAAATGTAAGTGATAAAGTGTGGTTATTGGTTCAAGTGTGTAAGATCCACATCGTTCTTAAATGGGAATAATGCCACATGTGGCCAGTGTAGCTCCAGACCAGCCTGCGCTTTCGTGCAGTCTGGTCTGTAGCTTTCCTGTTTGCTATAAAGTCACCTATGGTTTCGTGGTCTCATTAGCAGACCTTTTGACTCCTCATCAGAGTATACAGAGGCATATCTGGAGCTACACTGCTTGGATATTTCCTTAATGTTGTAAGGCCGATTTTCGCATGATATGGCTCGTATGTGAGTAGCTGGCCTCAAGATTTCTCCTAACTTAAAATATCGAACTATCAGAATGCTTGTAACATTTCAGTTTTTAATTCCATTGATTATACCCCCACAAACAAAGTTTAGGGGGGTATATAGGAGTGAGCTTGTCTGTCTGTCTGTAAGTCTGTCGGTCCGTATCGGTTGTCCACTCTCTCACTCAAGTTGTTTTCATCCGATCTTCACCAGACTTGGTCAGAAGTTGTATCTAGATGATGTCTAGGTCAAGTTCCAATATGGGTCATGCCGGGTCAAAAACGAGCTCACGGGGTTACTTAGTGCGTTTTAAACATTCAGCATGTTGTCTGCTCTCTAATTCAAGTAGTTTTCATCCAATCTTCACCAAACTTGGTCAGAAGTTGTATCAAGATGATGTCTAGGACGAGTTTGAATATGGGTCATGCCGGGTCAAAAGCTAGGTCACGGGGTCACTTAGTGCGTTTTTTAACATTCAGCATGGTGTCCGCTCTCTAATTCAAGTAGTTTTCATCCGATCTTCACCAAACTTTAGAAGTTTTATCTAGATGATCGTAAGGCCAAGTTCGAACATGGGCCTTGCCGGGTCAAAAACTAGGTCACGGGGTCACTTAGTGCGTTTAAACATTGAGCATGGTGTCTGCTCTCTAATAAAATAGTTTACTTTCGATCTTCACCAAACTTGGTCAGAAGTTTTATATAGATGATCTCTAGGCCAAGTTCGAACATGGGTCATGCCGGGTAAAAAACTAGGTCATGGGGTCACTAAGTGCGTTTTAAACATTCAGCATGTTGTCCGCTCTCTAATTCAAGTAGTTTTCATCCGATCTTCACCAAACTTGGTCAGAAGTTTTATATAGATGATCTCTAGGCCAAGTTCGAACATGGGTCATGCCGGGTCAAAAACTAGGTCATGGGGTCACTTAGTGCGTTTTAAACATTGAGCATGTTGTCCGCTCTCTAATTTGAGTAGTTTTCATCCAATCTTCACCAAATTCGGTCAGAAGTTGTATCTAGATGATGTGTAGGTCAAGTTCGAACATGGGCCATGGTGGGTCGAAAACTAGGTCACAGGGTCACTTAGTGCGTTTTAAACATTGAGCATGGTATCCGCTGTTTTTTGTGAAGACAACATGCAAAATATTCTGTGTCAATGCGGCATGTGGGGGTATTCGTCACATCTGTGACAAAGCTCTAGTTTGATTTGAAGAATAGGACAGAAATTAATCTTTTAAAGTGTCTTGTATTCAAGGGGCCAGATATTCTTTAAAATGTCCTCATACTTTTACTCCTTTATTAACTGTTCCATGTATTACGGGTACGTTTGTACCTTCTTATGTTCTTAAAAGAATGCACCTAACTATTTCCTGTGTTTTTTCTAAATCTTCTCCATACTTTTTGTGTACGCACTTGCTACATGGACATACATTTCGTATTTTAAAATGTAATGGGTACCTTTGTTCTATAAAAATTTACAAAAAGTATATCTATTTAAAGTGAACATGCTGAACATGTACACTTTGTAATTCTATGTGTTCAGTTGTAAAGATATTTTTTGAGATTGTCCGAATACCCTTTACAGTATATTTTCATCTATTTTTTTATCATGTATTTTCAGTCTTTACTACTGACAAACTTCCTGCCAGAGCATGCTATGCTGTCAAAGACTTGCCAAGGGTTTGTATTACCCTTTGTCCTTATGACTACCGATTTGGGAAAAATAGGCTGAATGCATGTGTGTAAAGTTTCGTCCCAGATAAGCATGTGTAGTCCGCACAGGCTAATTAAGGACGATACTTTCGCTTTTGTGAAATTTTTCATTCAAAGGAAGTCTCTCATAAACGAAAATCCATTTTAGACGGAAAGTGTCGTTCCTGATTAGCGTGGGCGGACTGAACAGGCTAATCTGGGTGACACTTTAAGCACGTGCATTAGGCCCCGTTTTAACAGAGCGAGGCTCATATTATTGCTTTCCATTTAGTATTGTGACTAACCCTTTGCATGCTGGGAAATTTGTCGTCTGTTAAATTGTCATATGCTGAATTTCTAAAATTAGCATTTTCTTCGATTTTTTTTTCAAAGAATACTATCAGAATAGCAAACAGTTTGGATCCTGATAAGACGCCACATTCTGTGGCGTCTCATCTGGATCCAAACTGTTTGCAAAGGCCTTTAAAATTCGGTTCCAGCACTGAAAGAGCTAATGTGATGTGTATCAATAGGGACATCCCTGTTAGTTTTGTTTTCTGGGGTGCTTTGCAAGATGTTCATGTACATGTTTTGACAAATAACCTATCCAGATGAAATCACCATACCATTCCTAATTATATTCAATACTTCTGTACTTGCCTTTCAATTCGGTATTAATCCAGTTTGTAACAGTGTCTGATTATCACATAATTATACCCAAACGCAACAAAGTGAAAAAGAAGAGAAGGGCAGAGGTTTAAGGGAGTTTTCTGGATTCTTCGACTTTGCATGACCGTCTGATGCACCAATGGTCATGACCATCTAATAAATGTATTTTACGTTGATTCCTAAGGAAATGATAGTTTTTCTTAAATGTGCCTGTGTAATATTGGGATATTCTTACCTTTTCTAGGGAGCCAAAATAGAGATTGAAGCTGTTGCAATTGTTGGGGATGTGAAGGATGAATAGGGGCTTCCATGCAGAGGGACCACAGTCTTCAGTATTTGTTATGATAATCATAATGAGAATGAGAATGAAAGCCAGTTTGGTGTCAGGGATTTAGATGAGGTCATTGTTAGGACTTGTATGGTTGTGTTTGTGGTGTGCAATACGTTTTGATTAATTTTCCAAACATTTTAAATTGAAAACAACGAAGACAGCTATGGATTATTAGATTTAAAGGAAATGTTACACAATGTTCTTGTGTTGTTATTTTTCTCATTTGAAATAAGAAAAAAATTGGTATAGTTTTTTCACAGCATTATGAATTGTTTCCATGGTTGAAAATATGCGTCAGTTTCATGGTATGAACTGGTTGTTGTCTATAAATGAATAAATGCTTGTATGATACCTGGTAATCATAATTTTGTGTAAGTGTGCTATAATGATTAATAATTATTTAAAAAAAAACGTTTATGTTACATTGGTACAATAGTGATAATTGCCTTATATTAGAAATGCTCAATTATTAAAATATGAAAATTAGTTTTAAGAGTTGTATCCCTTTGATCAGCGAAACAACCTAATGTTCTGCTGCAATCTGGTATTCAGGACCGTTAAGCGCATAGTCCCTAATACGTAGCATATTTGTAGTAACTGGTTGTACACAGAACCGAATACGTTTGTGCTTTTATTTGCAACAGTCAAACGTTTCTTCCATAAATTTAGACATCGAGATCTAGTCTATGTAAAAATCGTTTGTTTCAGAAATTGGTCGCATTAAGACAATCTTCATTAATATGTAATCAAAAGCGCTGAATGATTTAACTATGCTTGTTTGATTGCGAAATAATGCAATATAAGGAAACGAACGAACCACTATATGACCGTACAAAATATGACACGATGTTTTTTTGGTATGGATTCCAGTTTCGGAATCGACCCACGATGTGAGCATTTACCACTAACGCATTACACGTGCATGTGTGGATGTTTGTTCTTACGTGAGGTCTCTCCGCGCCTTTAGACCTTGCTACATGTGGACAAGGCGTCTTCACTACTGCGTCAGAAAAATGGGATTTCAGTGCATCATTTTGGAGATTTGTCCGTAATGTCTGTACGTAAAGTTTATTAGATAAATGATTATACAGATCAATGGTGATAGCGTTTTGGCATCTGTGCTTTTTAAGGTAACTGCTCGCCAATCTACCAACATTTTAACACATTTTCTATGAAGTTAGTATGACCACGGAGCGTATATTGTCATCTAGAGTCCGTGGTATGACGACGAAGAAAGTAATCATGAACAATCTTAACCCTTTGAGCGCTGGAACCGAATTTTAAAGGCCTTTGCAAACAGAACGTGGCGTCTCATCAGGATCCAAACTGTTTGCTATTCTGATAGTATTCTTTGAAAAAAAATCGAAGAAAATGCTTATTTCAGAAATTCAGCAGACAACATTTTAGCAGACAAAAATTTCCCAGCATGCAATGGGTTAATCTACGATTTACAAAACTCGTATTTTCTGATCATAATTACTGTGGGAATTCTTGAGCTCTTGTCTCCACGTCTCATGTGGGACCAAATGCGCGATTCTCATTTCTTTTGTTTCTGATTTTAAAAAAAATGATTAGAAGAATGTTTGCAGTAGTGAACTCCCACCAGATCCGAGTTTTTAAACAATGAAAATGGAACCGTTCGGCGCAGGTGTTTTATCCAATCGGAGAGCCCCGATCCATTTACCCTGATCCTGAATGGCACGTGACACAACGCACGCGCGGGAAGTATTTTATCGAGTTCGTAAAAGACGCAGACGACATTTTAAAATTTTAATTTCCTTCAGAAGAACTCCTGCGGGATCACAGGTGGACGGCGAAGGCAGCGCACGTGCGAGCAGGGTAAGGAACACGCACATGTAAAAAGGGAACCATCATTCGTCTTTTGTCTGGGGGACGTTAAAGGTTGCAAGGGTCGTGCTCATTAAGATCATAACGACCTCTTAGTCGTTTCATCCGGGTTTCATCACTTCATTGCAGCGAGAATATAACCAGTTAACAGCCAATGATGACCTGATTGAACTTTGGATGCGTCTCTTTAATACATGTTATATTACTCAATGTGTAAATGTTGTGATGTTCAAAAATATCACGTTTAAGTAACTGCATAGGAAATAAAACAACTAATCTACCGGAAAATCACATATTATTGGCAACGCACTTTTTTTCATGGTGCTAGAATATTATTGCACTATACCCATAGGTCGGTTTGGATGATACTGGTGTCCGCCTAAAGACCGGTAGGTCATATTGTGGACACACAGGTACTGGTTTTACCACGAAACGGGCTCTAGAGCATTTCCATAAGTCGTTATGCAATCGAGCTTTAATAAATAGATAAAGACTCGAACTAGAACTGATACATGTTTGTTCATTATTGCAATACCTTGACATAACATTTAAATGTTCATAATGTGTAAAATATTAACACCAAATGTCGGGTTGCAATTAAATGTTTTTTATGATGTATCACGGATGTATGAATTTAATATAAAATAGAATATGTAAAGTCATTAGTGATATGTAAGTTCATTCGTTCAACAAATCGGGCCTTCGTGATACTTTTCTATAAATGAAATGCAATAAACTATGGAACATGTGGTCAGGATATATCAGCCATCGTGTATACATTAATAGAAAAATACACATGGATCCGAAATAAACTATGGAACATGTTGACTATATGCGCCATACTTGGACAATATGTTACTGAATGGAATATCAATGCGCCGGAACAAAAAGGGGAAAAACATACTTTTATACATTGTGTAAACGCGGCATCTGGCCACCATGTGGTGATCCGAAGTCGGCAAATATTAATCAAATATTAAGGCAAGACTATTAAATAATGGAAAGGAACGTTTTCCTCGGGCTCGCTGCGTACTGGTGTAAACTCCGGCATCTGGTAGGCATGATATCCGCTCACAGGACCGGGAAATCTGGGATAAGGCTTGAGGCACCACTGGGCCACAGCTGAGATGTTGTTAAATGAATACATACTGAACAAAACATTAAAGTGCAGCAGATACAAACTAATGAAATTTAAGTTTATGAAACGTTAGTCCCCATGAATTATATAATGTATTGCAGAATAGTTATTTATACTTGTTTTGCATTCTCAATAAACCCATGTTATGTTTCTGTGTAACTGTGTAACATTCTTATAACGCACAAATGATATCCAGTAGTATGGTTATTAATGTTGAATCCTGAATAACATTATTTTCGGACTATTATATGTCTAAATTCTAACGGTTATATACTCGTTCTGATAGCATTACCCGTCGGATATTTCCAAAATCCTAAAATATGTGTACATTTTGATTGTTTATGCATATATATCCCATATTCATATTCCACAATTTTACTGCATTAAACAAAAACAAAAAGTCAATGTTGATAGAAAATACATAAATTAATCATACTATCACCTGAATTTCATTATTTTGGTTATGAACATGCTTATGAGATCATAGACGGTAGTATTAAAGCCGTTAGTTTAAAAGAGAAAAGTTTACGATTCTCAATTTATTGGCATGGTAAATATTGTTTGCTATATTTATACGTTTTAATTTCGATTTACTTTTCACAATAAGTTCAAATTAATTTAATAACAGCGAGATATACTTATATATCTTTTTTATAGTAATTATCAATGATTCGTTATTTAATTTGTTAAAAAAGATACCGTTCTCTATAGCTTGATTTCCCCACATGTTTCTAAAACCATGTTCTTGCAGAATGGAATTTAATTGAGATTTTTCTTTTTGAGATTGAAGTTTTTCTCCGCTAAATTGTTGATTTTGGTCAGCTTCCACATTTACATTACATATACTTGATCTTTGCTCAGATTCAATAAATTAAATTTGCATCAAATTGGAAATAATACACCAATGTGAGTAATAAAAAGGAAACTTGGACAATAATGAAAACTTATTTTATTATGAAATATTTTGTATAATGAGCAGAGAATACTAAAGGTGTTTATCGTTAAATAATCATTAAGCTTTTTTTTGTAGTAACATTTTAACGTTTAAAGCAATTGAAAACTTAAAAACAAAATACAACCCGGATCGTTGTAATCATTTGAAATAACGAATTGATATGATTAATATAATATAATTGAAACTTAAAGATTCTGCATTGACGATTCTCCCGTATGGAATGGTAAAGGTGAATGTGAACTTGGTTTCAAAAATAGTACGTTCGCTAGCTTGTTCTGCATTCATAGCATGGAAATGTATCTTTTTTTTTATAAAAAAAAAACCTGATTTACCGCCATACATTATGTCGGTATTTTATCCTGATTTTTATCTTGAAACGTTGATTAAAACCGTACAATTATTATTTCAGGTTAAATATGGCTTTACAAGTTCTGATTTTCGGTCAAGCGTGATTCAATTTTCTTTAAATGAAACTCTTTTGAAATAGCTCTGACACATACCATTTTTACATGTCTTTAATCTAATAATTACAAGATTTTCGATCACGCTATATCTGCTCTTCAAAGAAACAATGGAATCTCAGGGTAAAAAACAGACATATGGTAATTGTGGAAAAAGTCGATTACACGGCTTAGGCATTCATCATTTAAGATCCTATTCCTTTGTTCGGGAAAATTCGGCACGTGTTTCAGATTTAAGACACTCTTGCAATCTGCTGTCCAACTGTCCGCCATCTTGGATTCGCAGACCGGCTATTCCCGAGATGCTTTGCGCGCAAGAACGACACCTGGTGGCCAACTGTCGAAATTCCCGTAGCATACTGTTCATCAAGGCAAATATAACTGGAACCATATTTGTTCAATGGAAACGTGTTTTAAATAATTGATACCGTGCACATGTCGAGCAGACAATTTGTACTGTTTTGTTATCAATAACGTTATTAATACAAACGTGCGTGTGTTGTTTAGATGGGAAAATAGTTACTCACCTGTACAAATAGCGTTATATGCACACTGGCCAGAATAATTAAAAAGCATCTAAACGAATGGTACCAATATTGATACAAGAAAGTTGGAAATTGTTCGCACCTGCCCTGCTTGCTCAGTGGTTGGTACACTCGCTACAGATCATGTTGGTTTGATCACCACACCGGACATTTGGGGTTTCTTCCGAGTCCATCACAATATAATACCACAACTTTATTAACAAACAAACGGTCGAAATAAATAGCTGTGCGGTTAGAGCAGCGGATGGTAGTCGTGATTCCCAACTAGACGACCAGGGTTTAATCCCCGTTATGGGTGCATGTGAGTTTAGCTGGTGGTCCCCATATCTGACATGCGGGGTGTTCTCCGGGTTCTCCGGCTTCCCCACCCTCCACCCCAATCCCCACAGCACATAACCACACAAATATGAAATGCCTGTCAGTAAAATAAATAGCTAGAAATCGCAGCTATCATTCCATATAAGTCCCAACTTTCGAGTCTAGTCAATAAGGTATTGGGTCCTCGCATAATGCAGCATAGGGCGCAGAAAGACCTAATGAGTCGCGTTCTGAGAAAACTGGGCATAATGCATGTGCGTAAAGTGTCGTCTCAAGTGTCGCAGTTCGCACAGGCTAATCATGAACGACACGTTCCGCCTAAACTGGATTTTCGCTAAGAGACTTCCTTTAAACGAAACATGTCATAAAAACGTTAAGTGTCGTCCCTGATTAGCCTGAGCGGACTGCACAGACTAATCTGGGACGACACTTTAAGCACATGCCTAATGCCCAGTTTTCTCAGAACGCTACTCTTATAAAAATTCAAAATTTATACACACAAAATAAAGAGCTGAACATAACAGACTTAATTCATAATTCGAATTGATTTTCGATAGGTCTTGAATTAAGTTGCTTGTAGACACCAAATCTAGGAAAATGCCTGTACCTCAAATGATGCACGTTTCGAGCGGAGGACTGTAAATACAGCGTTGAGATACACACATGTCAAACGAGCATCACTGAGTGTGGCAAACTGATACCAGCGTCTAAATTATGTTCAACAGTACTTGTAAAATGTCCAATATTTTCAGGGTTTTTCTGTATACAAATATTGATTCTTGACCAAATCAAGTGTGGTCAGTCGAATAACAAATATCTAAAAATGCAGATTAATACCATTCGCATAAATAAGTGCATGTGTACAACTGTACACTGTACAACTGAAAGCAAGTGCGCATTCTATGAATGAAGTGCTATATTTTCACATTAAATAGATACGCCCCTTTCCCGACATCCCGATGTGAGACACGCCCCTTTCCCGACATCCCGATGCGAGATTCGCCCCTTTCCCGAAATCCCGGTGTCAGAACCGCCCCTTATGCGATCCCTGATTCGAGATACGCCACTGCACCGTTCCCTGTGCTGAGCGCCGACTGTCGCAGGGTCGCATCTGGCCCCCGTGTGCTCACAAATGGCGCTGTAACAGACTTCAAATAATAGGCGCGCATTGTGCCTTTGAGCTCGAAACAATATGTTTTCCGAATATCTTGCTTTTGGCGGCAGTTGTACATATGTGACATGATATATATGAGCGCAGCAATTGTTTCCCCTCCGAAAGAATGTGTTCAGGTATATACACGTAAATTGATACTTAACTGTGAAAAACAGATGCGGCTCGAAACGTGCGCATATATTGATCATGCAATTCGTTATATAAAACTTAAACGTGGCTTTTATTACAATTGTATCACACGACATGTGTGGAACAAGTTTTGATAGCAACGACGTTTGATATTTCTGAACCAACTGCCGGATATCACATTTCTACATATCCGAATAAAATATTGTTACTGAGCACCTGACACAGACAAAGTATGCAGGTGGTGGTGACTTGTTCGATAATACATAAGAACTCTGGATATAGCTTAATCACATGATCACACATACAACAGCAAGCTTAATTGAGTCTCCCTCTGTGAAAAGGGAGTTTAATGCATGTGCGTAAAGTGTCGTCCCAGATTAGCCTGTGCAGTCCGCACAGGCTAATCAGGGACGAGACTTACCGCTTGTATGGTTTTTTCGTTTAAAGGACGACACTTCTTGACGAAAATCCAGTTTGAGCGGAAAGTATCGTCCCTGATAAGCCTGTGCGGACTGCACAGGCTAATCTGGAACGGCACTTTACGCACATGCATTTAACCCTGTTTTCACAGAGCGAGGATCAATCATAGTATCACACATTAAACTGTTAGAAGCTGCATGTTTGAGTGGATTTACTTGAATCATTATCTTTTAAAATTATTTAAAAAAAAACATGAACACCATGACAATCAGCAATTAGTACTTTAACTTTATCGTGTTCGAACTAAGCGCTTTGCCGTACCGTGTCTTTGCTTTGATCATTGAAGCCTCGTTCTGGGAAAACTGGGTTAAATGCATGTTCTTAAAGTGTCGTCCCAGAACGTCTGTGTAGTTCGCACATGTAAATCAGGGGCAGCGCTTTCTGCCTTAACTGAATTTTCGTTTAGAAGAAACTTTCTTTACACGAAAAAGTCCTTAAAACGTCAATTGTTGTTCCTGATTAACCTGTGCGGATTGCACACGCTGATCAGAGATGAAACTTTACGCCCGTGAATTAAGCCCAGTTTTCCCAGAACGAGGCTTTTTTATACTCTCTCACTATGCTCCGACATGTTTGCGTTGTAGATTGATGCTTTGCATTATCGAAGAATGATTGTGTATGTTGCTGCATGACGCTAAATTATTGTCTTGTGTAATATTGTGGGACTGTTTTTTTAATATACAACGTGTTGCAGTGTTATATTAATTTGACAATTGATTTAAGAGTATTAGCTTGGTGTATGCGTTTTTGCCTTTATTTTCAATCCGATGTCTTAGTGTCTTGTTTTCAGTTATTTATGCTAACATATGTGTATTCTGCACAAAAATACCTTTTATTTACGTGCAGTGTAATATACATGTTAACACATATTTTATATGACAAAAACTGAATAGTTTACTTGAATTAAAAGTTATGTTGGATAGCGTCCGACTTTTGTCAGTACATCTACCATTAAACATAAATTGTATAATGCATACATAGTGTTGGCTATGGAAAAGCTTTACTGCTGAATAAATGTTATTGTTTATTGTTGTCTTAGGAGTTCAGCTATTGTTTTGCAATGTTTTGCCTATTAAGGCTATTGCTTAATAAAGATGTGTTTAAATGGTTGTACATTACGTCGAAACTATAGTTTGAAAGCTAGCTTTATCGACATAACTGTCGTAAATATCTGAAGTAAATATGTAAACTCCTAATAAGTGTCCATCAGTCCGGCCTAGTTGCGATAAACATAACTGTCTTCGTCCTACGTCCGGCGACAGTTATGAAACGAAAAGGTCTTTTCAATGGAGCAAGTGCCGGAGTGAATCACACCGGCATGATTTTAAGACTTATCTTACAGTGTAGAGCATTAAACTTGAACTATTTGAGGACAAAAAAGAATTTCCAGTTCATACGAGTAAAAATTTCTAATGAAACATACCAATTAAAGCGTTATTTCCACTTTTTCCAAAACCAAAAAAAGGATCAGAGTTATTTCGCCTAGATTGTCCGCCATCTTCAACAAAACGTGGGAATTTCCGGTTTGACCTTATTTGCATAAGTTTTTGGCAGCCAATCAGAAAATAGGCCAGAAACCCATATATGGAAATCGTAGTATTTTTCAATAAAGCCAACATGGCGGCCTAC
>VMBQ01000604.1:139868-229587 GCA_007657795.1 Dreissena rostriformis | reverse complement strand
TGCGAGAACGCGATGGCGAGAATGCGAGAACGCGAGAGTACGATGACGAGAGTGCGAGAATACGATGACGAGAGTGCGAGAATACGATGACGAGAGTGCGAGAACGCGATGACGAGAGTGCGACAACACGATGGCGACAGTACGATATGAATATCGCATTGTCGCCATCGTACTATCGCATTGTCGCCATCGTACTATTGCGTTGTCGCACTGTCGTCGACGTATTTTCGCACGCTCGCATTCTCGCCATCGCGTTCTCGCACTCTCGCCATCGTATTCTCGCACTCTCGTCATCGTATTCTCGCACTCTCGTCATCGTACTCTCGCGTTCTCGCATTCTCGCCCTCTGGATTTTGAAGGGACTGTAAACCACGAATGACGAAAAAAGAAGTTTTAAAATGCAGTATTTTTTTACAATTATTAGTTTATATTGATTAAAATATGACGACTGGTATATTATATTACTTGAAAAAGTTCATATTTTCAGTATATTCTGTAATAAAATAGGTGACATAACGATATACACACTATAAATAACGCAAGTAGATTGATACTTTTGTATATAAAATATATACAATTCACTACGCATGAACAATTTGCATTCCTGGGTTTACCACGTGACNGAAAAAAAAAAAAAAAAAAAAAAAAAGTAAAAATAAAAAGAAGCTTTTTTCAAGTAATGTTATATACCAGTCGTGATATTTTAATCAAAATAAACTAATAATTGGAAAAAAAATACGGTATTTTAGAACTTTTCTTTTTTCGTCATTCGTGGTTTACAGTCCCTTAAATATGTAACCACGATGGCCCTAACGGTATTCCGTACAAAAAGGTTTTAAGTATTTTTTGTATTATGTTTATTCTGAAAAATACTGTGAGAGCATGCCAATTCATTACGTAACATCTTATGAAATAATCAACGGATCAATTTGAATAATTTCTATCATTTGGTATTTTCGTTCGCTTTTATCCACCAATTTAGAATATTAGTATGCATTATCGAAACTCCTTAAAAGTAAGTATTATGTAATTTTATATTGATTGTTAAACGTTGTCAGTGAAATATTTACTCTGTTACATTATGGATCTTGATAAGAAATCAATACTGCACTTTGATCTTTCATAAACCCCTTAACAGCTTTGCGCGGTCCCCTTCTGAAGAGATACATGTACAACACTGCGTTATCCCTTAAGGTGATTTGTCACCTTTAATTTCGCACTACTTTGTTGATTTTTTATGTATTCATCCGCTGGTGTGAAATCGTTTGTTCGAGGCGGACTAACAGAACACCTTTGCAGACGAGATATGTTATCGTTTGGTATTATTGTCATTTGTGTATTTATCGATCCGACAAAGGCATTGTAACACATTTCTGGGGTATCTGTAATGATTTGTCCAATATATTTGCAGATAGAGTAACGCTCCCAAACGTGCACATGTTTCGGATTGCTACCATCTGTCGGGCACATGGTCATGTGTTGTTTGGCAAAGCAATATTGATATAAAGACTAACATTCAAATGTAAAGAGGAATGTTACAAGCCCTTGCAATGCATCCGACTTTGCAGTTTTACTTTTATTTGTATATATACATAATACATAAGTAGATTCTTTATGGTTATTTTGTGAGTAAGATTCGCGTACTTGAAATACAAGCACATGTGTGGAGGCAATATTATAGCGGAAAGAGAAAACGCTTGTTTTGTTTTTATAGTATCATCTTAAACTTCTTGTCTTGTAAATACGGCCTCGTTCAGGGAATAATGGGCTTCAAGAATCATTCCAGATTAGCTTGTGCAGTCAGCACACGCTAATCAGGAACGACACTTTCCGCTTTTAGGAATTGTTTCGTTTAAAGCCCCATTACTACTCAAAATCAACGAAAATTTCGTTTTAATATTTCGCAAAATAAAGTTAAACACTTAAAAATCAGTGTTCCTTATAGCAATTGCCAAATTTTCAACGCCAGATGTGGTATGGTAACATAGATGTTTGTAGATACAAAATGCTCGTTTTTATTTTTTTATTTTTTATAATTAATTCCATTTTACGATAGCTATGCATACGACACATGAACACTAACATGTGTCACAAAAATCTATGTTACCAGACCACATCGGGCGTTGAAATTTCGGCAATTGCTATAGGGAACACTGATTTTCAATTGTTTAACTTTATTTTGCGAAATATTGCACGACATTTTCGTTAATTTGGAGTAGTAATGGAGCTCTAACTTCTAGACGGAAATTCAGTGTAGGCGAAAAGTTTTGTCCCTGGTTAGCATGTGCCGAATGCACAGACTAATCTGGATGCCACTTTACGCACATTCATTAAGCCCAGTTTTCCCAACAAGGCTCACTAATACTTTGGAAGAAAACAGCTGGCTCGAAAGGATGGATGTTCCAATGTCTAATGAAATCGCGTAATAATATAATTTATATAAGCTCACTTGTTGTCATAATACATGTATGATCATTGTATTATGTGACCTCTGAAACTTAATAAAGACGTGTTCCGTCCTGTTCTGAAATATCTGTGTATCAAAATGTATGCATTTCTTGATGGAAGATTCCTGTCAGAGACGTCATCTCAGAAACTGTTTGCTTTTATCAGAGAACATGTTACCAACGAGCTATCGATTGAGAAGCCTTGGAAAAAAAGCACGCTATTTCTTGGCAAAATAATGACTCGCCTGTCGGTTTAGAGGATCGATACGAGTGATTGATGTTGCCCAATCACGGCATGGCAGTAGAAGCCGCGTTCATTCCGATACAGGAACGCTGCTTCCAAACGCAGAAGATGCTTCCTGCGGCGATATCAGGTTTGTATATACCAGCTCAAAAAACGGCAAGGATTGGTACAGAAAAAGCAATTTTCTTGTTTAACATCACCGTGGCGTCATATGACAGAAGTTGAACGATTCGTATCATTGGGACCCTCTTCATTCGACTAAAGCATGGGAGGGGGTGAGACGTAGATGCCTTACCATATGCACAATGCGCTCTTCTATTTCGCAATGGCCCTTAATGCTGAAACAGGGCGCCAAGCCGACACTGTCTTGTACAATCTATATTCAATTACATGTATATTCCAGAATTCAAGGTCTCTCAACTAAACTGCGCATACCTAAAGTAAGGTACAATGTTGGAACAAGTCCATAGCATCCAGGTTAATTACATACAGATAACAAATTGCTATGCATTATGGATGACGCATATTGCAATAATATATATAAGTCGCATATTGCTATGTAATATTGAAGATGCGTGTTGCAATACAATGTGGAAAATTCATATTGCAATTAAACATGAAAGATGCCTATTGCATTATAATGCAATATCAAAGTAGTGCGTTGCAGCCCCACATCTTTGATTGTAATGACTAATGTTGTATATTTGAGCGTGATTGGTAAAATGAATGTACTAATTACAAAGCGTTTGACTTAAGAACAATACAAATGCCATCTTCTTTAAAACACAAAATATGTTTCAAAATTATTGTGCATCGAAATTTACATGTTTTGTGCAAATCAGAAAAGGTCGTTGTTTGCAGTTTTCAAATCTTGGTACTACATTAGCACTAGCTCTTGTTGTTTACTTTTATAAAGGAAAGTACCGGTAGGCAATATCTGATATTTCTTGTTTGCAAGCCACTTTCACTAAAAACATTTCACAGTTATTCCGTAAACGCTAAGAGAATATACGGCCGCACAGCGAATTCCTTACCACTAAAAGCGGCACTGACTACAAATGAGGCGCATTGATTTTCCTTCTTGAATAATGCACGATTCCAGGCTTCGTGATTAGATTTTTCATAGATTTAGACATTCCTTGGAGATGCTCCTAACGCGTGGAAAACTTCATTATACCGAGTCGCGGTTGCCTATGGTGATAAATTGGAAGTGACTTTCCTAGATTATTATACGGGCTTCTATTCTCTGTCGCATGCGTCGCTGGAACATGGTAAGGCATCGCGTAGACGCTCTCTGTAGACATGTTTTGCTTTGATGACAACCGAAATGATGATGGAAATATTTGACGACCGGAGGGGAATGGAACGGAAATTTGATTGAAGCCGGGAAAAAAACACATTCATATGGGTTTGTTACAAAGGAAAAACATGCACTTGAATAATTGTGTTTAATAATGCATGTTGCACAATGGTTTTAATCAAAAGCAAGCACTCTGATTGAACGACCATCGATGTTTCCGCCAATGCCGCACATCTAGATTTACCAGTAATGCATGTTGCATGCAAATCAATTGAGATATGACTTACTTAACTTATTTCAAGCCGTAAACAAGCTATTACTTAACATTTATTATGTACGCTATTGTCGCTTATGGTGGTTGTTTGAAACATTTCAGTATTGCATTCAACTTTTGTAATAAAGCATTTAAAAACTATTCAGTCTTTTGTGTGATTGGGATAGTGGTTATGATTATATGAATGTTTTAGTCTTTTTTGGTTTCAAATCGTAAGTTGCAGTTTACAAGTTAACTTACAGAATGGTAGTACTGCGTGCAGTTGGTCTGAAGCATGTAAGTTGAAAATAAAGTGGTAGTGCAATATAATCGGAAACATATTAATATACAGTGACACTTTTTTTGAGAGTTGCACGACGAGATATTCTAAAAACATGTCATTATAAGGCGTGAACGTTTTACAGTTCCATGACATTATAGTGTAGAACATGTCAAGTTATGGCGTGAACCTTTTATAGTTGCATGACAAGATAGTCTAAACATAACAGTACATGTATATAACGTGAACCTTGTTAGTTGCATGACATATTTTGTGTTTTAAAGAAGAGTTATTATATATTAATAGAGTTGCATGACCGTATATGTGACAATATGTGGCGTGTTAGGAGAAAACTGGGCAAAATGCTTGTGCGTAAAGTGTCATCCCAGAATAGCCTGTGCAGTCCGCACAGGTTAATCCGGGACGACACTTTCCGACTCAACTGGATTTTCGCTAAGAAGAGACATCATTTAAACAAAATAATCCATAAAAGCGGAAATTGTCGTCCCTGATTAGCCTGTGCGGACTGCACAGGCTAATCTGGGATGACAATTTACGCACAATCACTTTGCCCAGTTTTGTCAGAACACGCCACATATAGTCTAAATCATGTCAGTTTTTGGAATCAACATTTTAGAGTTCCACGATATGGAAGTTAAAAAATCATGTTAGAACTGCATTATTTATAAGATAATCTTAAATATTCCAAGATGTCGCTCAACATTTTAGAGTAAACGGACACACTAGTCTAAAACATGTTATTATATGGCGGAAACCTTTAGGATATGATAGACTTAAACGTGTCAGTATTAAAATGAGTTCAACCTCTTGGCGTTGTATGACAAAATATGTCATGTTCTGAGAAAACTGGACAAAATGCATGTGCGTAAAGTGTCATCCCAGATTTGCCTTAGCACAGGCTTATCAGGGACGACAATTTCCGCTTTTATGGAATTGTTCGTTTAAATGATGTCTCTTCTTAGCGAAAATCCAGTTTAGGCGGAAAGTGTCGTCCCTGATTAGCCTGTGCGGACTGCCTAGGCTAATCTGGGATGACAATTTACGCACATGCATGATGCCCAGTTTTCTCAGAACAAGACACAAAATAGTATGACATCTTTTGCTTCTAGAGGTCCAAAAGTGGACGCTTTTTATATTTTATCTTTTTCATTGTTATGATAATTATTCAAAACAATTCTAAAATATTGCAGTTTTGTTAGAAATGTCATTAAATTATTTTTTCTAAAATGCAAAAATCTGTATATAAGTCGCTTAATTTCTCGTTTTAAACATGTATAAATGAATGACGTATTTGTTCTCCAACATAACCGTGTTTAGTCGACAAGCGCAATTACGACACAACATAAAAGTTCCATTTCGGACTTGTAATTACATTTTCAATATTATATTAGAATTTATGTGAAATGTTCGAGGAAAAACACTGGACATATCAAATTCACGCATGTTTTAGATTAATGGATATGAAACATTCCAATACGGCGGTGGAAATTCTAAGACAAATCCCAACGGTGCCTTAACAATATTGAAAACAATGTCGAAACAAATATGCCTCCATATGAACATTGTAATTAAAGCCGAAATACGATTCTGTTGTCATGGCAACATCGCATATAATGGTATCATTATTTCTGCTTGCGTTCGATAATGCTTTCCGGCAATCAACGTCGTTATACTTCATTATTCAGAAATGGAGTATATAATTTCGTGCGTGACATTTTCAGTAATTTCGTCTAGTTTCAGAGAGACTTGGAATCAGGCGTAATTTGTGGCCATTTCGAGCCATTTTCCCTTCATTCTGAAAGGTCCTAAAGCTCTCCAAATGCCAGGCAACCATTTCCTGCACGTGCAAAATAAGCTGATTATGTTATAAGCACGCATTTGTGGAAATTGCATGCTTGCTCAAATTAGGACATTTGCTGGGAAAAACAATCGGAGTGAAACAGAGGATTATTCTGTTACACATGTTGTATACGCCAGTCTGCGTGTGTTCTCTTTAAATTCGTTGTCATCTTTTTACAATATATTCGTTTTTCCCACAATCTTTCCATGCACCGATTTTTTTAAACTGCACAGCAGAAATCAAACTTTAGCAAGAAAACCTGGAGTCAAATGATCACTGACTTTTATAGCTGCATAACATGTGTATGTCCGAAAAAAATGGATTTTTGACGTTGAATCCTTAATGTAAATATATGACACGAGGCGAATCCATGTATCATACTGCGCAAGCGCAAATTTGAGGCCCCGTATCGTGTCCATGCTAAAATCTAGTAACTGCCCTTCCTTTATTGTTATTAAACGTTTTTTATGTAAAAAGTTCAATACGTAAAAATGCAAATTAAACACTTAAAAGCACGTTGAAATTGATAAATCAATAAAATAATATAAAGTCGTTCAAAAACCGCTTCGTTCCCACGCATGGTATCAGTTTCAGAGCTCTGCAAATTAAAACTAGATATTATAAATACTAATGAGTATTTAAATACATACAGAATATAAAAGAATACGTAGGATACAACACCATAAGTACGATGCAACACCATAAGTACATGTATAATTCAACACCATAAGGAAGATGCAACATCATTGGTCGAAAACAACACTATAACAAGGATACAACAATACCAAATGGATATAACACCATAATTGGTATATAACACCGTCAGTATTATATAACTATATATGTAGGATACAACCTCATTAGTAGGACACAATAATATACGTACAATACAACATTATAAGTAGGATACAACACCATAAGTAAGATACAACATCATAAGTAAGATACAACATCATAAGTAGGATACAAAACCATACGTAGGACATAGCACCATAAGTAGGATACAACACCATAAGTAAGATACAACATCATAAGTAAGATACAACATTATAAGTATGATACAACACCATAAGTAAGATACAACACCAATAGTAAGATACAACATCATAAGTAAGATACAACACCATAAGTAGGATACAAAACCATACGTAGGACATAGCACCATAAGTAGGATACAACACCATCAGTAGGATATAACACCATAAGAAGGATACAACACCACAAGTGAAATACAACACCATAAGTAGGATTTTACACCATAAGTAGGATATAACACCATAAGTAGGATATAACACCATAAGTAGGATATAACACCATAAGTAGGATACAACACCATAAGTAGGATATAACACCATAAGTAGGATTTAACACCATAAGTAGGTTACAACACCATAAGTAAGATACAACACCATAAGTAGGATACAACACAAGAAGTAGGATATAACACCATAAGTAGGATACAACAACATAAGAAGGATACAACACCATAAGTAGGATACAACACCATAAGTAGGATATAACACCATAAGTAGGATATAACACCATAAGTAGGATACAACACCATAAGTAGGATACAACACCATAAGTAGGATACAACACCATAAGTAGGATACAACACCATAAGTAGGATACAACACCATAAGTAGGATACAACACCATAAGTAGGATACAACACCATAAGTAGGATACAACACCATAAGTAGGATACAACACCATAAGTAGGATACAACACCATAAGTAGGATACAACACCATAAGTAGGATACAACACCATAAGTAGGATACAACACCATAAGTAGGATACAACACCATAAGTAGGATACAACACCATAAGTAGGATACAACACCATAAGTAGGATACAACACCATAAGTAGGATACAACACCATAAGTAGGATACAACACCATAAGTAGGATACAACACCATAAGTAGGATACAACACCATAAGTAGGATACAACACCATAAGTAGGATACAACACCATAAGTAGGATACAACACCATAAGTAGGATACAACACCATAAGTAGGATACAACACCATAAGTAGGATACAACACCATAAGTAGGATACAACACCATAAGTAGGATACAACACCATAAGTAGGATACAACACCATAAGTAGGATACAACACCATAAGTAGGATACAACACCATAAGTAGGATACAACACCATAAGTAGGATACAACACCATAAGTAGGATACAACACCATAAGTAGGATACAACACCATAAGTAGGATACAACACCATAAGTAGGATACAACACCATAAGTAGGATACAACACCATAAGTAGGATACAACACCATAAGTAGGATACAACACCATAAGTAGGATACAACACCATAAGTAGGATACAACACCATAAGTAGGATACAACACCATAAGTAGGATACAACACCATAAGTAGGATACAACACCATAAGTAGGATACAACACCATAAGTAGGATACAACACCATAAGTAGGATACAACACCATAAGTAGGATACAACACCATAAGTAGGATACAACACCATAAGTAGGATACAACACCATAAGTAGGATACAACACCATAAGTAGGATACAACACCATAAGTAGGATACAACACCATAAGTAGGATACAACACCATAAGTAGGATACAACACCATAAGTAGGATACAACACCATAAGTAGGATACAACACCATAAGTAGGATACAACACCATAAGTAGGATACAACACCATAAGTAGGATACAACACCATAAGTAGGATACAACACCATAAGTAGGATACAACACCATAAGTAGGATACAACACCATAAGTAGGATACAACACCATAAGTAGGATACAACACCATAAGTAGGATACAACACCATAAGTAGGATACAACACCATAAGTAGGATACAACACCATAAGTAGGATACAACACCATAAGTAGGATACAACACCATAAGAAGGATAGAACATTATAAGTAGGATACAACACCATAAAGGGGATACAACAAAATAACACGGACACAACAGCATAAAGAGAATGAAACACCTTTAGAAGATTAGAAAACCATTAGTAGGATACAATACCATAAGAAGGATAAAACAATTTGAGACGAATACAACACTATAAGTAGGATACGAAACCACACGGAACAATAGTTAGGAAATAACAAACAACAGGCAGATTCTGCAATATTTCCTTATCGCACTGAGCTTTAACCATTGGCATTCAGACAAAATGTGCATAGAACGATGCTTGACTGATTTGCTCGAGTAAAAAATTAAATATGAAATTGAAACAAATGCACATGAATCAAAGTTATTTAACATACAGTTTTTTATATTGTATATTGTTCAAACGCGGCGTTTTCTGACCGTAAAATAATTGCAGCATAATTTCTTTTTGTATTTTTAATTTTTATGTGTTCCCTACCCATAAGCAGGATACCAGAAATGTTCTTCACGAAGAGAAATTAGCCTAACTATTTATCCATTGGTCTATATCTTGTTTGCGGGAGAACGTAGTTACAGTTTCAGTAAGAGAATCAAGCAATATGTATTAAGGCCTTACGTATTATTTCTCGATGTTGCATTATGTGTATTATTTTGCTAAAGATTTGTACTTGTTTTTAACCCATTTATGCCTATCGTCTAGAAAAAAAGGCCTTGTCAAACAGCGTAGACCCAGATGAGACGCCGCATGATGCGGCGTCTCATCAGGGTCTGCGCTGTTTGCTGAAAGGAATTTCTGTAAGAAATATTCTAAATATAGAAATAAATATACTAGACATCCCTAATTTTGAAAATAAATTGATCCAATTTAGAAGGATGGGAAAGTCCACTAGGCATAAATGGGTTAACTTTAAACTATTTAAGGAACCTCTAAACGTCATCGAAAGAAACAAATATCAGACAAATTTTGCGGGCGCAAAATGCTCGTCAAATAATGCATGATATGTATCAGCCTCATATTTATACATGTGTACATGATTACCCAGGAGATCACTTCCAGCAAAGCCCAGTCTTAGAACCAATATTTCAATTTCCATATTTAATAATCAGTAATTCCTGATCGTGTTCCACTTTCGTTTGTGTAATTTCCCATCATGCCCCTTGGGAGACACCATATTGGACCTTGCATTCACTCCAGCAAGAAGCCATAAGCATTAATGGAATCGACAATCATACGGCTTAATATTGTTCGTATCGATGTCGAGTGATGCTTTTAACCCTTTGAGCGCTGGAACCGGATTTTGAAGGCCTTTGCAAACAGTTTGGATCCAGATGAGACGCCACAGAACGTGGCGTCTCATCAGGATCCAAACTGTGCTATTCTGATAGTATTCTTTGAAAAAAAAATGGAAGAAAATGCTAATTGTAGAAATTCAGCAGACGACATTTTAGGAGACGACAAATTTCCCAGCATGCAAAGGGTTAAGAAGAGTTAGATGGATTCGCCCGGAAATTTATAGAAATAACCTGAAACTAACGCGCCTACCTATTAATGATTTCAGTGTGTCACAAGATTCATGACGTAAAGCCAGTATTCTAATGAGTATGTCCTGCTGTTTCTTTACCACCGTAACTGGATGTTTTCAAAAACTAGAACTTAGCGTGTATGCAGCTTTTGAGAATATTTCTTCATTAGCGCGAGTCAATATCACCAATGCTCTGTTCTTATAATTTCGTATGAAAAATGGTGACCGTTGCCTCTGTTAGCTAATGGTCAGTGATAAATCACCACGTGCCACGGACCGCTCGCAGTGGAGCACGTGACAAACGCTTGCAAAACATCGACTAACGATCGCGCTAAAAGCAATCCGAAACTTTTCCAGAAATAAATTTCCGGTTCCGAACGATTTTCTGGAAGCTTCATCGTCTGCTGTTTCCGATTTATCGTCTGCTGCTCCGATTTTCGATCGCAACACCTGCATGTAGCTTTTGTTTCCAGAACTTGTGTCCGATAGTTAAATATTTATAGATTATATCAGAATGTCGATAGCGCGTTGGATGCTTAAATTGATGTTTATTGAGCTAGTTGATTTTACAATAGCTTCTGGGTCATAAATATTGAGTAACTGTGAATAATGTTTTCTTGATTCTTTTCATGTTCGATGAAGTTCATTGTTTTGTCAGTTCTGGCACGTGGTTGTCGTCTGTCTCAACTTATGCAAAGTTAATGAATTTAATCTCACGTTATTATTTTCGCAAACGGTTGTTAGTAACTGCTATCGCACATGTTGTGTTGAGATTAAAGTTTAATTGCTCACAATCGTCCGTAATTCGATCCATGAATCGTTGCCTGAAATCTTAAATTATTTAAATTCCAAAAATACTGTTTCAACATTTAGTACATTAATGAGGTGGCGGCTATTTAAACTCGATTTTTCGCGAGATAATAGTTCATTTGCCACACCGTTATGAAAGGGACATATTACAGCCGGCACGCGCGGGCTCTCATAAGCAGCCTCGTGTCACGCGGGGACATCTGCAGGCTGTCACACGATCCACATCCGGTTGTTAGAGGTCCCACACCCCGGATTTTTCTCGTGTCGTCAGCCGGTGTCCGCGTTTTTTGCTCCCGTCTGCCCTGCACGTGAGGATTAATTTTAGCGCGGAGGGTTACTTCAAATGCAGGTGCTCCGGTTTGAAGAATAAAATTAGTCCTCGAAAATTTTCATTTAGAAACACCGACCTGACCACAAATAAGCGCCAAGTTACGGTTCATTATGCTAATTATTTTATCAATTTCACGTCGCGCCCTTTTCTAAGCCGCTCGTTATTCTGTGAAAAGTGTCGTCTGTTAAAATAGTCGAACCGGTGACGAGGAAAACTGTTTATTTGATAGAATCTGTGTCAATAAACGAGCGCGAGGTAAACGTTTTATCTCAGCCGATGCTGATCTATATCAGTCTTAACAAAACAATTAGTCGACTAATGACAGGTAGCAGATCGATGCCCGATCATTGATCTGCGATTTTCAAACACTGGCGGCGCGTATGGTGCTTTCTCACTTTATTAGTGCCACATTTGACTTTCACAGAACCCCTCTGAACCAGGTGTGCCATGCCAATTTTGACGGCGATTCGAGTCATAGCTGCGTTGTGACAAAAATGGGTTACTTCCGCACGTTATTCGTATCCGTTCGTTCTTGTTTAAATGTGTACATGCAGGTATGTGCATTCGGAATTGTACGAGGTTCTTCCGCGATTGAGGCTGCAGTATGTGAGAACTCGGAGAGTATTTCAGCACTCCTTAATTAACTCCCTACTTTTTAATTTTTATTTAAACTGTAATTTAGTTATTTACTTCTTACAGAAAAAAATATTTGTATTGGGTTCTTGTGCTGTGTTTGAAAACCGCGCATACGGGGGGAAACCACACTTGTGTACAGCATGTTTAGTATGCTACGCAGTTATTTTGCATAGAATATAATATAATATAAGTACCAAAACCATTATAAACCTCGCGGGAATTATTTATATAGTGGCAATATTTCAGATAAACTTATATAAACCCACGTGTTCAATCGATGACAATGACAATAATGAGCTGCTTTAATTAACAACCATTGTATTGACAGGTGCACTTCACACAGTGGATGAGACCAGAGAACACTCTAAGCCTCTTATGTCCTTCTTTATTACCTATATACGTCCATTTCTTTGAAAAAGTGACAAAACTGCGTAACACTGATTTACATGAATTGCGCAATCTCCATTATGCGAGATGTCATCTTTGTGATAGATTGGAGATATGACAGCCCACACCCACTCTCTAACCACCTGTGTGGAATTATGGGATTACCTACTTTATAATCTGGGATAAGTTGACAACAAACAAACAATACGTAATAGGAACGATAAACAAAGATGCCACCCGAAGTTTTTAATCATTTGATAATAGGATTCAACCACGTGATTTTAGTCAGTTTTATCACTTGTAATGTGTTCTCTTATTAAATCGATTAACAGTTACAACTCTGACTACACTGACCGCACCTGGGTCAATAAAGCGGGCATTGTAAAAATGTCTTATTTGCACAAATTATGCAGATGTTTACACCCATACATCAAGGCAGGGTCGTAAAATCTCAGCACTAAGTGCAAGTTAGTAACAATTATTTTCATGTTTAGACCACCACCTGCCTACTCAATTGTAAAGCGTTCAAATTTAAATTTAAAATTTAAATTGTGATTTAAGTAGCAGTGCTTTTTGAAATTAAAAATCGTTTTTATACAGAATGCCAATGCCAATCCGGTAGTTAAAAAAAAAATAAGAAAAACAAACAATGGAGTCAATTCTCCGATTGTGTGCTTATTTTGTTACTAATAAATACGCGCCATTTATAGTTTTATTGTAGAGTCGCAATAATTAAACGCTAATTCAAGGCATTACGTCGAAACAATTGTTAACTTTATATTCTTGTTTGTTATAATTAAAATAAGGAAGCGTGTTTAGTGGACAATAAGAACAGGCAGATTTTCCCGTCTCAAAAATTTAGATAAAGAAAAAAGCAGTAGCATTACTAGAAAGTAGTAGTAGTGCTAGCAGTAGTAATGGTAGTAGCAGTAGAAGTATTTGCTGTTGTTGGTGTTGTAGAAGTAGGAATAAGATAAGTGGTGGTAACGGACGCCTCGAAATATGAATTTTTAAATTATGGCTTAACTTCTTCTCAAACTAAGTATTAATATTCATATTTTCCCGTTGCAGAGCGTTTCAGTGTGTGCTTTCATCGAATTAAATACAACAATTTGTAATTGGGCATTGATCCTAAGCATCTGCTTAGTCACTAAATGTCGTCTGCCACAACATTTGCAAATGCCATTTGTACGCTGTCCACCTGTCACGCGCGCTGGTCAGCCGGACCCCTTGTCACGTGACCTCAGTGTGAGCTTGCCCATGGAGGATCTGACACACACCGTAACTCCTGACAGATGGTCACTCGGAGTTCAGATATGAAATCATGGAAATTATGAATTACGAAAATTATGTCCAAAATCTACAATCAGTTGTCTAATTACGAATATGCCATACACAAATGCAAAATTGTACATTTTAAGAGTTCACATCTGTACGTCAATTGTTTGTTTGTACGCAAATATGAGTACACCACATTAAATTCTTACATGAAAACTTAATTAGGCATGGTACATTAAGATTCTTTTAATATAGCTCACCATGTTCATTCGTTTTAAAGTGTAGAGTCTAAGTCAAACGATTCGTTAGCATTCTGTGTTCGTCACATTTTAATATAAGACAGAAATCAATATGAAGGGCGACAACTCTTCCGGGTTTGTTCATTACAGGTAACCGTGCTAATCGTGGTATCTGCAATCTAAGGAAAATTGCGTTTATTTCTTAGTTACAAATATCTTACAGGTCGAAATGGTATTGACATATCATAAGAAAAGTACTATTAAAATGAACACACTATTAAATTACAAATCAGCAAAAACCTTGAACCCCACTTTATTGCTTTGTTTTTTACATCACACTTTCCTTACTTCTATTAAAATTTAATCTTAATTTAATCTTTTATGTTTAGTAGCTATGTACTTTTATTCGAGTTTTACATTCATATGAAAACAAGCAAAATAAATTTCGTGTTAAACATGCACCGCTGGAAAATTGAATAGCTACAGCGCTGCATTCCATGTTGGATAACTTTGGCCTAATGTACTTCCGCTTATAATAAATGTATATTATATTGTTGAACTTGAATCACGTGAACAGAAAAGAATGGAGATTTTATTTAGACATATGCATTAGTACATCGTCTTAATACATACAATATAGAAATGCACGCCGAAACTTCCTATGTTTGCGCATGTCCATCTAGATACGCATAGTTCAGCATCAAATACGTATAATACGATTAATTTTAATACTAGAATTGTTCAATGCGTTTGTCGTTTGTGTTTCTGTGGAACATTTCGCCATTTTATATGATTTCAAGAGCAAATAACTCCGTTTTAATGACCCTTAAGGACGATCGGACGGACGTCTTCATATTTATTATTACCTCGCATTGATTTCAAGCTTGTAACGTCTGAGTAAAATTATAAAGAATGTTTCCATGTTGCAAAACCTGTTTAATTACTAACTTCAAGATAGAGGCCTGACTTTATAGACTATATTGCTAAATACTAGTAATGTACGCTAGGCAATCAGTATATAATTATAATTATATTCAATTCATGTGTAATTTAATGAAAATCAACTCAAAATATTATAATTTCTGAAAAGATCCTCTCAATATAGGTCTATAGAGCTACATGCGGACTACAAACAATATTTGATGCACATGTTGAGCAAGTGCTTCCTGTTGATACATTCAACTAAATACTCCACGACATATTAAACATGTACAACCAATAAATGTTCGATTCTTGTATTATTGCTTGTTATTGTTATTCACCTCTACGTCATTTTAGATTGAATAATACGTCGTGACATGACGTCTGACATTTACGATGGACCAGCGTCCATTCGGGTTCCCCTTGGCTATGCACCTGTGAAGACTTGGTGACTGTGAAATATTGAACATTAGTAACCAATGGTGACTGACAGATCGATAATTGACCGGTATTTAATACTGTTTGATAAACAATACCCTGTGGTCATTTTTTATATTAATATTAAGGCTTTTGAGAAAAGGTGGTCTGTATGTGAATAATTACTTATTTTGTAGCATATGGCTATCCTAAACATAAAATCCATTCGTTTGCTTGTATTTATCGCGGTATTAAACATATTTTCGGTCTTCAGTTAATAGCGTATGTTCTACTCTTAAAAGTACAAATACTACAGTGACACCTAATGAGCCTTTACAGTGCTCTTGTTAATGACCGAGCCGCGCCATGCGAAAATGGGTCTTATGCCATATGCGTCAAAGTAGCTCCAGACCAGCCTGTGCATTAAGCAGAGTCTGGTCAGTAGCTACCTTATCCGCTTAAAACACCACGAATCCTTGCGTTATTTTAAAGCCAAAGCGCAGGCTGGTCTGAAGCTACGCTAGCCTCAAATGACATAAGATCCATTTTCGCATGACTCAACTCGAACATTGTTTAACTATTCTATATAATAGATTTTTTAATGAGTACTTCGCTTCCATTCAGAATATCTCCAGCCTTTGCTCAGCAATCTAACATTACTTATTTTATATAAAATCTCTAAAGTACAGTATACGGAGTGTGTAATTATTTGAGGCAATATTGCATTGCACGAAATTCCTCGTATCACCATGGGCTGATTTTGAACTTGAATGCATGTTTAATTAAAACGCATTGTTAGGAAGATCATTTTAAAATTCGATGAAAGAACTATACAATCAAATGTAGTATACTTAAGTACTCGTTCTATGTCTAAATACACCGACCCGGTGGGCGTATATTAATTTCTATGCAAGTCAACATTGTGATGAAATCGGGGATCTGTGTGTTTTGTGAAATCAACAACTATTACAAATGTTCATAAATGCAACAATTAATCAAGTATAACAGCATATTTCTTCCTTGTTACACCAATGAATCGTATTGGTCAATCATGGTACAAGTTTAAGGCATGCGAGTGCAATAACGCATTAATATTTTTGGAATACAAGGAACAATTTAGTGTGATTATAATCTAGCTCTTACAGTGCTGGGACCGAATTTTGAAGACCTTTGCAAACAGTTTGGATCCAGATGAGACGCCACAGAACCATCAGGATCCAAACTGTTTGCTACTCTGATAGTATTCTTTGAAAAAAAATCGAAGAAAATGCTAATTTGAGAAATTCAGCAGACGGCATTTTAGCAGACGACAAATTTCCCAGTATGCAAAGGGCTAGTCCCCCCAAGACGAACCCTTGTCATGTCGTGTTTTATGCAGTAGCTTTTTAAGTAACATTAACGAGCTCAAGATATGATCATCTTATTTTTCTTTTCAATCAATAATAAGCATAAACAAGTTAGACACTATATAGCTTTTTAGTATTTTATTATAAAACTGTGTAAATAAAAATCAACAACAAAATAAACTATAAACTTTTAACATGCACTATAATGTTCTGTGAACTGAAAACGCATATCGACGTTCTTAGCTCACGCTATAACTTGGTGATCAACACGCAAGTTTTAAGCATTTCATATTTTTGGTATCAATAGTGTAGTAATATGAATATTTTAGTACGTTCATTTCTTCAAAACATCATTGATTGATGGATGGTTTTCAACGAGTGTCCATAAAAGTCACTGACGATCGCTTTTTCTATGTACGTGTAGTGAATGCTAGACATCAATATTTTTACAGAAATTAAACAAAGAAAATAAACTTTCAAAAACTGAATTTAAATTAAAACACATGTATGATACACAAAAATGTCCAAATCCCCAGCTATCCAAGGTAAGGAAGGACGACCCCCGCCATGAGTCCCTGAAGTCACTTGGCATATAACCTAACGTTGACGTCGTTGACGTGACGTTAAGTTGACGTTATGTCCGTGACGTTGCGTTGATCTCCTGTCCCCCTGGGTTTGAACGGACATTTTGAGCCAACATCCTGACTTTGGATTGGATCGCTTGACAACAACCTGAAATCAGAAATTAAAATTATAAGCTAAAATTCTCATGCGATTTTTTTCTAATATTTTTTTCATTTTTATCGAACATTTATCATCTTCAACTAGTGTACAAATAATAACAAAGCCACCTGATGCTTAAAGCATTGGTCGTCAAATTAGTGTCAGTATCTGTTTTTACCAAAGGTCTAGAGTTACGAACCCCCTCCATTCTAATCATGTATGACATTTGCCTTCTCTCCACAATGGAAACCGAGTCAGACAGTGATAGAACGAGTCCTAACAATTGTGAACACCTGTGTGTTACCCATAAACACGACACAGGTTTTTCTCAGACATTGTGGCGCCGTAGAGGTATGGCAAGTATTTTGATGAATAGTTTCGTATTTTCCCGGTTGCATTTTATGCATTCATTTTGCATTTATGTATTAATTTATTTTCTTTAATGCTGCTGGAAGTAATTTACAGCTCCCCTTATTAAACTACTATTGAAGGCGTATTAAAAAAAATATGGTTACAACAACTTACCAAAAATAAACCATTTGCAGGTTTGAAGCAGGAGGTTCATTTCGAAACTGGTCGCTCCAGATCGTTATCGCATGAGTCCATATTGTCAATCTGAAGAAATAAATAAATTATAATTATCAACCAAGACAAAAGATAATAATTACAAAATTATTAAATTCTAACAAATAATCCAAATCAGTATGATTAAAAAAAATATTCAATAGATACAGTAATGTAACACGTATAGATTTATAGTTTATCAAAGAAACTGTTGAATTAATTAAATATAAACTAGAATTTAATTATTTTTTTAGTACGAGTAGATCAAATTTGTTATCTCGACCTACCTCAATTCGGTTTGGTGCTGATTTCTCAGTCAACGGCTCTCTGGGAGTCGCACTGAAGACCACTGGTTGGAAATCCAGAGACAGTTCCAGGTCGTAAATATAGTCAATCACATGCTGCAACAGTTGAGTCTTGGAGATTTTCTTGTCATGAGGAATTGAGGGAACGAGTTCTTTCAATTTCAAGAAACAAGCTGCCATTTCACCCTCGTCGATTTTCGGCTTGTTTATTCTATACATATCGCTTTTAATTCCGTATTCGGCGTTTCTGGTAATTCCCTGTGTAACAGCCTTCATTCTTCCTTTTCTCTAGTTCTTCCAACACAAAAATAAGTATTTATTTTCAACAGCACTTCTCTCGTCGCAAAGCAAACGTATTCTGATAAATTCCGAGCGTGTGAACAGTTTTATAGTACAGTCGAGTAAACGTCGATAGTCGAGTAAAGCTCCGCCTCTAACCGAACTCTAGTGGTTTTCTATTGGCAGACTGACTGACTTCGCTCTACGCTGGCCAATCATTAGCGAGTGTTGATTATTCTGGTTTGACACATGCCACGCCTGTCAATTATCCAATTATATGGTTTATCGCGGCAATTATCGATTATATCGGGATGAAATGACTGGTATCATAATACAAAACATGTTTAAGCATTGTCTGTCACATTTCACTTTCTATTTTGATTGTCAATCAGCGCGAACAACTGAGCTTTATTCAATACTCGTTAATAACACGTTAATGCTTAAAATCATGTTTAACCCGTGCACAAAGAACTAAACGTTTAGGGAAAATAAACCATTGTGTTAAATCGTAAATAGATGATTTTATGTTTTTCATAGTTTGTCTGTATACACGACATATCTCTCATAAACCTCTAAAGATGTTCTTTTCTAAAGCAGGCATAACAACAGATGTTTAATGATTACTTTATGCATAAAATGTATAATATATATGTTGTTATTTCTCTCTTTTAAACATCGCACCTGTGAAATACACTTCAGCCACTCGAAATACCGATACACTACATCTCAGCTGAGCGCTAGACAGACTGGCGCCTCGGTCTGTGACGTCACCCATTCATTTTAATACATACTCAGTGTTTACAGGCGCCTATCGGGCGGTCGCTAGAGTTACGGACCTGTCAATCAAGTTTAACTTCAAAGGCGCCACGGCGAAGCACTTGATAAATTGCATTTAAATTTGTCACCCATGCCCTATTCATGGTTCGCACCTCTTACACCTGTGTAATAGTATAATTCATGGCTGGATTGAAATGCATGTTTTACGATATGGCTGGCGCCGCTAGTCTTAAAAGATTAACTTAAGTAAATACTCGTATGGGAATCTTCGAATGCAGATTTTGCGTGCACATAACAAGTACGAATTTGGCATGCTATAATAGCTGTTTAAAAGTTGGAGTGTCGTTTTGTGACACTGCCTATGTGGTCCGAACACTCATACACAAGACCCAGACGGAAAGAGCACAATCCGGGCCAAGGAAAAATCGAAATGTTTCGCAACGCACTGTTTTAGTTTGTATATGTTGCTATTTTTTATGTTGACTTTTCTGGCAGCTTTTTTAATTGGAGTAAGAAAAGTATGTTTTTGTTTATTTTTATTTTTTTATTTTGGTTGATCTTTTTTTTTTTTAGTTTTGTGTGTGTTTTCTTTTTGTGCACTTACTATTATGAATGTTTTCGATGTCTGCATATCATCCAAAAATACTCCAAAGAAAACATATATATTTTAAATAACCTCCGTTAACAAGATATACAAAACTCAATCCGATATCTAAGTAGCAATTTACTCGATAAATAGACGGAAGTGGATATTTGGATGCCGCTGCTCATTAAATCATCGCGCCGTCCAGTGTTTCACCACCTGTGCACGAATCGTCTTTCCTCGTGCAGGCTACTCGAATAAAACCTTTTATTATTCCCAGTTTAATCGTGACATGTAGATAGATATAGCAATTCATTATCGTCTTAATTTATTCAACAGGTGTTAGAAACATAGCCCCATTTTCCGAAATAAGATATTACGAATTTTGATTATTTATTAGTGGAAATGCGAGATAATTGTGTGCTTCTGTGGAAGTCCGGTCAATCTCGGATTCTGTTCGAATCCAATGCGGATGATAATGCACAAAGTATACTATTAAATCACCTGAGAACCGTCTTATTTGACATCGTATTGCACACTTGCATCACGATAAATGTTCGAAGAAGCATACATGCAAAGACCAACGACTATGATACATTTATTTTAAGTCCGTTCATTGCTTTAGTGTAGGTAGTTCAGATGTCCGTTATTTCAGGAATATACCGCATCCAAATGCCATATGATTTAATATTAAATGCAATTAACAAAAGCGGTCATAAGTTTTACTTGTCGTACGACATTTGATAAGGCATTTATCTTGTTTCGCATTATTCGCATTGGGTTCGTAGTCCATTAACATCGCGTTTGGTTTATAGTCTCAACCAATCAATGTACTCGCATTTGTACAGACGCATACTTTTTAATTAGCAAGCGGAAGTTGAATTCTTGTATTGGTTTCAAAAGTGAAACGTTTTTTATTTGAATTTATTTATTTTGCTGAATACAATTAAGACCAAGTTTGTTGGAAGCTAAGCTGATAATCAGAACTCCCTAACTCCGCATATGCCAAGGGGAATGTCCAATATGCCCGCGAATAAAACAGCTGAGCGGACACGTGGTGCCACAGATGGGGTTGGCATCAGGGGCCTATCTTTGGCACGAACGATTTAATCGATCATAAAGTTTGTTCGGAAAACAGGAATGGAAACGGGCCTGTGCGCGCGCAACCCATGCGGGCCAGAATCCGCGCGCCATTTGGTCGGCCATATTGAGGGTGGTGCGGGCAGATGAGAACAGACCCCTGAGAGGGATTTAGGGGCTAGGAGGGGCAGATTGGACAGAGGGTAGGCAGATGTAGCCTCGCGATGACATATTGGTGTCGTGAAATCTCATTAGAGCATTGTTCAAATATTTTGGGACCACGAGACTAGCGGGAACAGTCCCGTGATATAAATAATGATCCAGCTCTGTTATAAAGCAAGATACATACTTTTTGATCGGCGGGGTTTCGCCTTAAATAACTGATCATATTCGGATTGTTTTTTGTTTGTTTTTTATTTTGAAAAGCACGTTCATGCAGACGGATTTCAAAGCGAAGTCATAAGATGCCGATATTCTCATGTGGTTTTCGGTATTTCCGGTGTCCGTTAACATGAGAGCTTTGAACCGATTTCCCACGGTCTAATAACACCTTAGAAAGGCGATCGATACCAAATTAAACTATTGATTACCCGTGATCCAAGGTGGTCCGAATTACTGATGTTTAGACAGCATATTTACTTATCAGACGCAACAGGCAAGCGATAAGTCAAACATCGGACTCAGTTTACCATGTCTGCACTTTGGCCATCGGCAAACTACCATTGACAAGTGTAAATAATGGTCAGTTAGTGTGGAAAATAGCCCGTGCAGGTGTGCACTCTTGATAAAAGCAGCAATCAAGTAGGACATTTCCCACGGCGGGCGGGGCAATAAATGTCGACCATTGCAGGAGATAACAGAGCTATGTTAATTACTGAAAATCTTTACGACGGAATTTAAGATTTTTGCATTGTTTTCAGGGAAATCTGACCTGTTTGTGATGTATGAATCCACAGCTGCATTGTTAGAACAAACATGAGTTTTCACTGATTCGAGAATGCTATAATGTTATATTTAAATGCAACAGCGCAACAAAGTATCTTACACAATTGAATACATTAACTTAAGTTCTGTATGTACCACAGCGGTATTCATGAAGTCTAATAACTGCAAAAAATCAATTTTAATACTGGTTTCAAATGACAGCGGGATTTAGAGAGAACATATTTGTGACACCGCATACACCGAGAACTTAATGTTAACCCTTTGCATGCTGGGAAATTTGTGTCTGCTGAATTTCTAAAATAAGCATTTTCTTCGATTTTTTTTTCAAAGAATACTATCAGAATAGCAAACAGTTTGGATCCTGATGAGACGCCACGTTCTGTGGCGTCTCATCTGGATCCAAACTGGTTGCAAAGTTTAGAATTCGGTTCCAGCACTGAAAGAGTTAATGAGGACATCAGTGTAATATGTATTTCCAAGTCTGGAACATGCCACACCACTAATGAATTAAATCAAATAATAAAACGAAACAACGCAAAACGCATTTTATCACAAGTGTATTATTATGACACATCGATATTTAGAGCATCAAAGCAAAAACAATTGAAACGCGGAAGTAAATGTCGTTTTGTTGCAAGGTTAGTGCGTCCTGTCATAAAGCACAATTTAAAACATTGTTACAAATTCATTGAATGCTATGAAGGCATGCATTAGCATAATAATTATGATTGTGCTTGTTGATTATGAAATACAATAGGGCTTGGGAAATATTTATGAATTGACCATTGTGATGATAATCAGACTGTTATAGACGTGGCCCTTGGCATGGCTAGAGGGAAAGTTATTAGCGCATTTTTTGTCTAAGAAATTTTGATCCGGTAGATTTTATCTTTGCACCACACATCGTAACTTGATAATCGAAAACAATGTTGTTGTTTTTTTCCTTTCTTTGAAATCATGTAATTGTTTTATCGTGTCTTATATTGCAATTATAATGAGACACTTCTTATAAACTTCAATTAACTCAAACTTTCATGGCAGCTTCTCTATAGTGCAAACGTCTATGTTCTATTATTTCATCGTACATCCGCTGCTTATTTAACTAATTCTCCCTTTCTTTGCATTCATTGTGGAAACAACGAGCCTCGTTATCTCAGTATATATTGTCTTAAACCATAATCATTTCAGTCTATCGCATTTCCGTCTTCAATTTTACATATACACAATGTGTCGGTATATTATAATCAGTTATTGTGTTCCGATCATTCCAGCTTACTTCTTGCCAAGTACCCACAGCCTCGATACGCGTATTTCATACCTTTCATTATACTCTTATTTGGGCGTCAATCAGAACCCATTGCTACCGGAAATTGACGTATTGTTACATATAATTGCGCATGATAGAGTTATCATAATGCATTTTCGAAAGCGGAATTATGTCCAAAGTCTGAGGCTTATAAAGACATGTTCTGTTTCCTGAAAAGACTAGTACTTCACAATGTCTTCTATGTTGCCTGGGTAGAACCAGGTCTTCACAAAGTCTGCTCCGTTCCCATGGCAGACCCAGTACTCAACACAGTCCTTTTCGTTAAAATAGTTAATCACCTCGTTTGTTCCGTGTCTTGGGTAAAACCAGTAATTAATAACTTCTGCTCCGTTTCCTGAGTAGAACCAGTACTTCACAAAGTCTTCTCCGTTTCGTGAGTAGAATAAGTACTTCATCAAGTCCGTTCCGATTCCTGGGTAGAACCAGTACGTCGTCTTGTCCGCTCCGTTTCTTAGGTAGAACCAGTACGTCATCTAGTCCGCTCCGTTTCCTGGGTAGAACCAGTACTTCAACTAGTCCGCTCCGTTTCCTAGGTAGAACCAGTACGTCAACTACCGTATTTTACCATGTATAACGCGTACAACCAGTACGTCATCGGGTCGGCTTCGTTTCCTAGGTAGAACCAGTACGTCAACTAGTCCGCTCCGTTTCCTAGGTAGAACCAGTACGTCATCGGGTCCGCTCCGTTTCCTAGGTAGAACCAGTACGTCATCGGGTCCGCTTCGTTTCCTAGGTAGAACCAGTGCGTTGGGTCTTCTAAACATTATCCCGGAGAGCTAATCAAACTACATTGTTTTAAATTAGACGGACGCATTGATATTTTTCTTGACTGATCGGTCTCTAGAGGTACGACATCGTACGCTTATTGTGAAATGTAAGATTTATAAGTAAACATTAGTTTATTAAAGACGGAAAATTTGAAAATTTGCACTGTACAAACGTTTTTAACAAGTTAAGGTCAGGGTCGTTTTTTGTTTAACATGTACATTCTTTATACCAGTGTTTTATAGTTTTCGCTTACATTCAAGGAAATGTGAATGACTTATGTGAGAAATTTACGAAAGAAACACATTAAACTTTGTTTAATGAGCTACAAAGGTCACGTGACTTTTAATACCTATATGATATTAACGCTCGGTGGATGTTAATTAATGAAAATAACCCAACGCATTCAAATGACAATAAAGACAGTAGTGTTGCGTTGCCTGACATCGTTTTTCCATTCGGACCAATTGTCATCAAGCGTTGTCAATCAAACAAAAAAAGTGTTTAGACTAATAAAACATGTACATGCGGCGTACAGTATGTGAAATATAGCAGGACAAATGGATGGTTGAACATAGAAGTTATTTTAATCGGTTGCATAAATAGTTCAGTTACGTGTCAGTTGTCATATGTTTTATGTTCGAAATATTCGAGCCCGATTCTGGGAAAACTGGGCTTAATGCATGTGCGTAAAGTGTCGTCCCAGTCTTGCAGTCCGCACAGGGCAATCAGAGACAACAATTTCCGCTTGTATAGTATTTTCGTTCGTTTAAAGAAAGTCTCTTATTAGCGATAATCCAGTTTAAGCGGAAAGTGCGGACTGCAAGGCTAATCTGAGACGACACTTTGCGCACATTCATTAAGACCAATTTTCCCAGAACGAGACTCATTTATCATCTCTCGTGNAACTTGTGTGATTTCGACATTCTATGTTTTACCGAAACTCATCTTACCGATATCGTATCTGACAATGACTTAACAATCGAAGGCTTTAATATAGCGTTCCACCGGAAGGACTATACAGCGCATTCAAGCGGTTTACTTATATACGTGAATCAGTCTATATTATCGCGCCGCAGGGTCGATTTAGAATGCAACGCCTTGCACTCGATCTGGATAGAAATTCAAGCCGTCAATTTCACTGCATTGTTGTGCTGTTTCTATCGTCCCCCAAGCGCTAGTGTATCGTTTTGGGATAATTTTGAAGTAAGTATCGATAAAGCTTTAGACGTGAATTCAAACTTAATTATGGCCGGAGACATTAATGAGGATCAACTTCAAAACTTCACGCGTTTAAAACAAGCACTGGCACTATTTAACTTACGTAATACGATTACTAATGCAACCAGAGTCACGGCTAACACTTCTACCTTACTTGATCCTATAGTTGTATCCAATAACCTTAATGTGCTCGATAGCGAGATTATTCCCGTCTGTTCTTCCATAAGTGATCACCATGCAACGGCAGTACATATTAAAGTGGACTCAGTTATCAGCAAACCGACTAAGAGACATGTTTGGCTATATAAACGTGCAGACTTTAATCGTTTAAATGCTTTAATTGATAACGAAAACTGGAGCTTCATTAACCATACGAGCATAGACGAAGCAACTTTATTGTTTACAAACAAATTAATTGAATTAATGAAATTGAGTATTCCATTTAAACATGTCACAGTGCGTCCGAACGACAAACCCTGGTATGATTCCATGATACGTTCTTTCACGCGTAAACGCGATCGCCTAAAATCCCAAGCGATAAAACACCCGTCTGCAAACAATTGGGCTAAATTCAAGCACGTTCGCAATAGAGTCAACAACATGATTAAACATGCTAAAGAACAATTTTTCTCAAATATTGAAACTACTTTAAACGACTTACAGTCGTCTAACTCTAAACAATACTGGAAGCTCTTAAAACAACTCATTCGCTCACATTCTCATTCTGATATGATACCGCCCTTAAAAACCACTGATCCTGATGGAAATGTAAACTTGTATATGTCTGACGAAGAAAAGGCAAATTGTCTTAATAATTATTTCGTTTCAATATCAACGCTGGACACGTCTTCCGGAGTTCTACCTGGCTCTAGTGTTTTTGCGTTTAATTACTTAAACGATGTTTCAATAAACGAATCTGAAATAAAAGATATGATTAAGATTTTGGTTACTAATAAAGCGGTCGGTGAAGATTTAATCAGCCATTTAGTTCTTAAGCGTACGTGTTCCTCAATAGTAAAACCACTTTGCTTGCTCTTTAACAAATCTTTACACGAATGCACATTTCCTGCACTATGGAAGCAAGCAATGGTCATGCCCTTATTTAAGAAAGGAGATGCAAATACACCTTCGAATTATCGTCCCATCTCACTTTTAAGCTGCCTTGGTAAATTAATGGAAAGAGTTGTTTATAAGCATCTGTATAACCACTTTGTTTCGCATAACCTAATATATTGTAAGCAATCGGGATTTCTTAGAGGTCACTCTACTGTCTTCCAGCTTATTGATATTTTCGATCAAATAGCTCGTTCTCTTGACGATAAAACAGTTACTTGTATGGTTTTTTGTGATATTTCCAAGGCATTTGACCGCGTATGGCATCAAGGTCTCTTATTCAAACTTAAAGAAAATGGGATCAGTGGTAATATGTTAAAATGGATAGAGAGTTATTTATCTAACCGAACTCAAAAAGTATTTGTCAGATCCTCTATGTCCGATGTGTTACAAGTAACAGCTGGCGTTCCTCAAGGCTCAGTCCTTGGTCCGTTATTTTTTCTAATTTACGTTAATGACATTGTAAATAATCTTCTTAGCATCACCCGCCTGTTCGCAGATGATACGTCTTTATCTTGTACGACATCAAATTTAAGTGATCTTGAGGGCATATTGAATCATGATCTACATCAGTTAAATGTGTGGGCCAAAAGATGGCTAGTTGACTTTAATCCACAGAAAACGGAAGCAATTTTATTTACAACGCAAAAAAATATTCGATTACCTCAACTTTCTTTTGATAATATTCCGGTTAATTTTGTTGAAAGTCATAAACATCTTGGTCTAACTTTAGGACATGACGGCAAATGGCATGATCATATTAATAACATTCTGAAATCGGCATCGAAAGTACTGGGAATAATGAGGTCTCTTAAATTTAAAGTTTCCAGAAAAAGCTTAAACACTATATATGTCTCTCATTTGCGCCCAATACTTGAATACGCATGTGTCGTCTGGGACGGATGCGCTTTATATGAAAAGGAATTATTAGATAAAATTCAACACGAAGCTGCGCGAATTGTCTCCGGTCTTACCAGATCTGTTTCACTCAGTAATTTGTACAACGAAGTAAAATGGCCGTCTCTTGATATAAGAAGGCAGTATATAAAACTAATTAATATGTACAAAATACATAACGGTCATAGTCCCACTTATTTGGCAAATCTTCTCCCGCCCACTGTTCAACAACAATCATCACGCTCTCTTCGCAATGGAGATGACTACGTCATTGTATCACGGCGGACACAATTATATTCTCGTTCCTTCTTACCCTCTGCCATAGATCTATGGAATTCCTTAGACATAAATATTCGTAACAGCAATACTATTTCACATTTTAAATCCAACTTGAAGCGCGTATTTTTCGCTAGCGAAAAGATTCCTCAATATTTTTTTACTGGGAATAGGAAATCCTCCATAATACATGCAAGATTAAGAAATAATTGCAGTGACCTTAACTCTGACTTGTTCCAAAACCATTTAACTACTTCGCCTGTTTGCCCCTGTGGCAGGGAGATAGAAAATGCCTCACATTATTTCTTCAAATGTAGTCAGTATGATAGACAGCGATTGTTTCTATTTAATGCATTGCGTTCATTTCACCCTTTAAATTCTGAGATTCTTCTCCATGGAAAACAATCACTGAACGACAAAGAAAATGAAATTATTTTTACTGAAGTGCAAAGATTTATTTCAGCGACGAAGCGTTTTGCATAGACGCACCAGGACAGGACTCATTATTGTGCATTATTGTGTATTACCTTGTATCATTATATTTATTACTATTATTATTATTATTATCATTATTTTATTATTATTATTATTATTATTATTATTATTATTATTATTATTATTATTATTATTACTATTGTTATTATTAATATCATTATAGTCAATGTAGTATTTGCATCTATCTTTAAGTATTTTCGTAAGATTTCCAAAACGACGACTAATATTTACATCTTCAATAGTCACCTTTATCTATGTAACTTTATACTCAAGGGAAAGACCCCCGATAATGTTGTAGAACTTTAGGTCCAACCCTTTTTCCATATTATCTTGTGTGAATTGTAATTCATTTGTATTTGTCAATTTGGAAATAAAATATGTTTAAACTTACATTAACTATGCCAAATAAGGTGTGTGGCTTTAACGTTTTCATGACGAGTAATTGAATATAAGCAGCGTTAAAGTATGAAGCCTCCGACAAAAAATGTTATAGAAAATAATCCGCAAGTACTTGAATGACGAACAGTATTTCTCACGTCGTCGATGTATTATGTCGTGCAAAACACCATTATATCGTAATGTTAGATCGTATTTATTTTATGTAACTATGCTCTGTTCATTACCGGTATTGTATGTTCTATAGATTTTCCGGTTTAGTATCTTTAATTGTAATATTCAAGAGAAGACACTTCCAAGAAATAACATAGTAATGAAATTGCCTTTTAAATGTAGTTTTGAAACCCGTTCAAAACAAAAATCCAGTCTAGGCGGAAAGTGACGTCCCTTTACGCACATGAATTACGCCAGGTTTAAATTAATGTTTTAAGTATGAAAATGCCAGTTTCTTGTTCGGTATGACCGGTTTGTTTTTCCTATTCAGCCGCAGAAAATGAGTTATTATTAAATAACACTAAGTAGAAATGGGTTGCAATAAACATTTGTTATATCCTACCTACAAATTATTTTCATTGTTATGTAGTACACGTTTAATTTATAATTTACTTTTTTTAAGTAATAAACAATTTTTTATTTGGTTTGAATTAAAAAAAAAGGAAACAGTAACTTTTTTTTATTAAGCCTCGACTTTTCAAATCATCAATACATGTAAAATAATTTACATGGTTTAAGATTGATTGAGGTAAAGTTGAAAATGCTAGATCCTTTTCAATTCAGTGGGAAACCTGAACATATATCATAATACATATAATGTATTTGAATGTCTTGGCCTGTAATTTAACTTGTCGAAAAGCTGTTTCTTTCATATTAATGCGGTACTGTTAGGACGTTTTGAAACAAAACAACCATGTCATTAATTATTTGATTTCACCTTTGAATATATATTGTCATAATGATGTTGATTGAAGTATAAATGCTGTTGTAATTTCTAGTATCAAACTAATAAAGTACATGATGTAATGCAATTCGATTCCATAAAACCAAACATCTTTCGATGAAATAAATACGAGGACTTCCATCTATATGTTGTAAACACGATACAACGAGTCTATCTAAACTACTTTTGCAAGTTATAAGATGATGTTTAATGTTAAATTACACAAATATAGTATTCATTTCTTAAAGTAGAAATATTGCACAGTAATGAACACTAGTATTCATTTAAAAAATCCTGCTCGATCTTTCGTTGATTATCGTCGATTAACCACACTTGTGTGTGTGTATACGAATGTAACAGAGCGGCAGCTATTGTTAATAAGGTGTTGAAAGACATGCATCACACTGAAACAATATTTGTTTATTGATAAATGATTTGAATATATTAATAAACTTCAGGTATCCAGGTTTTTAAGGCGCCAATGTTATGGCGGAATTCGTTTCCATGGCAATAGATTATGTCGTGATTAATGTATTTACTTCAATTGAGACAGACATTATCGCCCGAAAGTATAGCGTTGCTCTCCGTTATAAAGGAAATGCTTATAATAAAATGTCATTCTATCTTTATTTCAGTATGAGTCCCATTTATATCCATCAATCCTGCTGTACGAACAGTAATTAAATAAAACTAATGACGAATCTAAGTGTAGAGTCAAATACGGACAACGATTAAGATTTATTTCATTCTGGATATGTAAAAAATGCTAGATCGGAATAAACTGTGATGTATCCGTGAAAATAAGTAAACTATGAATTGGCATTAATTGCTTGAACAGAGTCTTCTTTATAATTCAATTGATGCGTTGTCTTCCAATTTGACTTAAATATCTACCAATCGGTCGAACCAAAGGATATGCCCGTGTCAGTGCATCATGTATTCCAGCAAACACAGTGTGATTAAGTAAATTATCATGACAATTTCTTGTCTGATTAAAGTGGGCATATTGTAACAGAAACTTAGGAATTAAGAATGATAACACATAACTATTCTCATGCGTTTCTGGTCAAAATTGTATTTGCAATTTGTTGCACATTTGATAATGTTCTAAAACCGTAGACATTCAAATGCTGTAAACGATACATTAACACGTCTTATTCTGGAAGCTTACAACACATTAAATGAATATGGTATTGTTAACGTTTTGTGACTTGTCGTATTTTTATCCTTTCTATTCAATACGCGGGTAATGATGCTTGGCCACATCCAGTCAGTGACAAACGGCTTACTTCATTGGACCAACGCTGTTTCTAAATTCGGCAGGACCTCTTTTTTTCCCAGACTTCGGTGTGTTAAATAACACCGACCGCATACTACCCGCGTAGTTTCTACTGCATACATCTACAGTTCCATATGTCGGTGAAGTCGGTTATTATTAAATAAGATTGTATTAAATGAGTGGTAAGCCTAGCTCGTTATCAAACGAATAGATATAAATTTAGCAAAAAAAATTAATTGGTTGGTGATTGTGTTTTTGTTATTGACTTGAATCGCATTGAATATCGGTACCGTAGTAAAACAGAATTTGGTTGATTGCATTTTCCATTTGCAGTAAACATATTCATTAATAGTTGCTTTAACCTGTATAAAGATGTTCATATGCGTTAATTGATATACGTTTATTCTAAATATTCTATATAACTTCTTTTAATTCAAGATCGGCGTGGCGTAGTGGATATGGTGTCCGCCTAGCGATCGGGAGGTCATGGGTTCGAACCCCACAGGGAGCGTTCCTTTGATCTCCACCAAAGACACCAAGTACTGGTTCTATTCCCAGGAAACGGACTCGAGAGCGTTTATATAAGCCTATGGCTTTCGATGCAATCGAGCCAAAACAAATAGGTTTAAACTAAACTAATGCAAATTATGTTAACTTTATTTTCTTATTAAACAAGGGATAACACGATGTATGTATCTTATATTATGCCACGGCTACTACCTGAACCAACTGATATTAAATGTTATTTTTCTATGATTAAGCCATCAAGTGGAACATCTGGAGAGTCATGACTTGAAGTGACTTAAATTAATGTGTTGTGGTCTAATTAACTATGCCATGCTAATGCGCCGTCACACTGCGAGCGTGCGGAATAAGCGATTAACAAAAATTATAAATAGAAATATAAACATAAAACGTTTGCATTACAAAAAAAACAAAACAAAAAAATAACAGCAATTATTTCGGGAGCAAATAAAATATGGCAAAAATCTAGTTACAACTTGTATCGCGTTTAAACGCGATGGGTTACTTACATGTATCAGGAGTGTTTATTTGCGTTCGTTACCGTATGTAAAGCGAATAAAGTACACCGTTCTGTAAAAAGCTGGAGTTCATTGACATACTGGAGAATATTTTCATAATTATGGGTTGGTTTACCGAACAAGCGTTAAAAAGTTTATATGTCACCATGGCGTTGTGGATATGGTGTCCGCCTATCGATCGGGAGGTCATGGGTTTGATCTCCACTGTGGGAGCTATAGGTCTCCACATAAAGAAACCAAGAGCTGGTTGTGTCCATGAGCTTCAATAAATAGGTATAAACTTAACTAACAAGAGTTGCGAAGCCTTTAATTTGTGGAAAGAAGGATTGTTTCTAAACATATGAGCCGCGTTGTGGGAAAACTGGGCTTAATACATGTGTGTAAAGTGTTGTCCCAGATAAGTGTTAAGTATATGCAGTCCACACAGGCTAATCAGGGACGACACTTTCCGAATACACTGGATTTTCGTTTAGAAGAGACCTCCTTTAAACGAAAACTTTCATAAAACTACCAAATGTCAAACAACCATAAATGTGTGTGTCTCTAGAGAAACATTCGGCTGTTTCTTGATAAAGTGTTAACCCGGAAAAATTCGATGGCTCTTTAAAGTCAGTGTCACGGTGCGAGCGTACAGGGTAAGCGAGTGAAGCCAGATATGTTCATAATTTTGTGAACTATTTCATTACTTTGTGAAGTAGTAAATGAAGTGTGATTTTACGTATACAATGTATATTACACGCCATGCTTGTCTGTGATAGTTAAGTTTGCAAGCATCTTAAAGATCAAGCATGTTTTATTATATACATGTACATGCCTGTTAACGATGCAAGTAGTAGAAGTGTACACAAGATCATGATATATAAGTATTATCAACATTAGTGTGACCAGCTTTTACCAACGTATTTAAATAATTGGTAAACTAATTTCACAAATCTTATGCCCAAACTATATTTTTAAATGTGATAAGCAGACATGGTTTTGTTAGTTGAGGGGAGCAGAAACCTTAAATATGTGTATTTTGTTTTTAGCTCTGGTGTACATACGACTTTGAGTAATTCAATAACAATAACATCGAATGTATTTCCTCCTTTTTTCTGATTTAATTTCAATTACGATAGTGTGAGTTGAATGTTTATTAACACTTGTGTATTGTATTTATTCTGGTCTAACTTACTGTTACTGTTTTAAACTATTCCAATGAGGTGATCCCAGCAGTTAACATGTTTATCTTTAATTGTGCGTTGTATGCGTAGCTTTTTATTGTTTAGGCCATTGATAACTTGCCTTAAAAAAAAATAGAGTGCCAAAGGTTAACAATCATTTATCTCCTGGATATGTTTATGAGCTTGATGTTTTTCATATAACATTACCTCCTTTAATACCATAAAAGAATAGGTTCATGTTTGCTTATTATAAAATACTGAACATTATTTTAAGAAATCGTGTGGCATCTGTCGCATTGACCGTTCCAAGTCGGTGATTGCAACTTTAATAAATGGTTTATGTCTACTATTTTGTTATTTACTTAGTCCTTAATTATATTGGCAATTGGTCCGTCTTAAATACAATCGGATTTTAACAAAAATGTATCTCCTGATAATGCGTCTGAAGTTTCATTATTGCTTTATTTAGCGGTAGGTGCCAACTTATCGACTGGTTCCTGGGCGTCTCTGTAGCCAATTAAATGTTTCGTCATAATCGTTGACACACTAATTAATAACTCTTGATTGTGATTGTACAAACCAAGCTACGGAGGTGTTCTAAGAAGCACGCGTGTACGCGTTCAGCACAATGTCCGATTCCTAGCCTCTATCAATGAGTTGGATATGTTTAATCGGCTTACGGGTCATTGAACAAGTATTTAACTTTTAATATATATCAATTACAATAAACAATTGTTTTGAAGAGAAACTTTACTCAAAGTCGACTGTTTGGTAGATATTAAAATCAAATTAGTGTGTTTAAAAGACTACGCAATTCCTCGAATTGAAAAGAAGACTATGTGCAGGCAATTGTAGCCAATTCATAGTTTTACTAATCTTTACGACTACATCACAATCTATTTCGATCAGGAATTTGCCTCATATCCAGAATGAAATAAATCTAAATCTTATTCCGTGTTAAAAAATACATCCATATTCGTCATTTGATTTATTTAATTACTTTTCGTTCAGCAGAATTGATGGATTTTAATTGCACTTATACACTTGAAATAAACATAGAATTACATTTTAGTATTAGCATGTCTTTTATACCGTAGTATGGCGTTTCAAACGTTGCAAAATTCAAAGTTTCCATATGTATGTGGTATATTTGAATATAAATGTTCTATATTTCCATTTGTGTGTGCTTTAATTGCATATATATGTTGTAAAAAGTCATATATATATGGTAACATCCGATATATGTATTGCATAAGAAATATATGTTGTAACATTTCATATTCGATATTTTCATATATATGTTCTAAAGGTTCATATATGTATGAAATATTTTGATATACGTGGTAAAATTCTGATATTTGTGTTGTATACTTTTCAAAATATGTGTGTGTTATAAACTTTCACATTTTTGTGTGCGGATTTTACCATATATATGAATGTATACAACATATATATGCAATTATACCACACAAAAATGGAAATATAGAACATATATATTCAAATATACCAGATAAGTATGGAAACATTGAATTTTGCAACGTTTGACACGCCATACCGGAGAGCAACGCTATTCTTTTCTGCGATAATGTCTGTCTCAATTGTAGTAAATTCATTATTCACGACACAATCTATTGTCATAGAAACCGATTCCGAAATGACATTGTCGTCTTAAAAGCATGAAGATTTGTTTCGAACTACCTGTATTCGATTCAATGTGTTGTATCATGCAATAAATAATATGTTTATGCTAATAATTGAATGATAATATTTTAGATGGAATTCAAAGTTTACCAATACATGTAAAAATATATATAAATACACAAATATTGTTTCATTTTTTTGCGTGTCTATTAACAAGTTATTTACATCGTTATTTTGGTTACTTGTTTCGACAAGTGAAGTTCAGAGATAAAAGTGGAATGTGGAGGCTACCGCTTTCTACGAACACATGTCTACTGAAAAGTATCATCGAGAAACGAACTAATATATTCACAACGATAACTTAAATGTGCTTTACTGTGTATACAATTTATTATTTTATATACTCCAAATACCAACAACAATTACGAGCCAAACTTAAGTATGTATATATTAAAATAATTCGTCCTCTTTATCATATAGATGAATATTTTTAAAACAAAGTCAAAATTGTTGATGACGTGTGTTTTATTATTCCTAGTGTATCAGTGAAATCGATTGAACCATATATTAAGAGATTATTTATAAAAAGTATTAATGCCTGGAAAAACAATGAACATTATTAATGATAATACCAGTAATAATATGGTTTCAGAAAGTACAGTAAATCGCCAGATCAAATCTTAGGTCACCGCAATGAATGGTACCCGCAACCCATTGGTTGTAATTCGGTTTAGCCGGCAATTTATACGAAACACTTATGCGGGCCTAAATAATAATATTTTATTCAATCGTTCACAATTAACAGGGAATTCGATGTAATTTAAGATATTTAAGCAAGTTGTATATGCATTTGCGTCACTCTTTACGCTAAATTGTCAACACGATATAAATACAGATAAACAATTTAAGATTACATAATAAATGTGTTCTAGAAAGCATTTAACTTGTCAATTATAATTGGTGTAATTTAAATATAATCTTAAAGCTTAAATGAGTTATTGTAGAGTGATTATCATAAAAAAAAACTAATGTACAAGAAATATGGGTTCTTTGCTGTTCAAGGAATGAACACATGTATTTTAGGCGATGAAATGTTAAAACTATTGAGGTGAAATATTGAACGGAATCATAGATTTTCCACTTTCTTGCAACAAAATAAACATGTATATTGATCATGCTATATGTGAAGACCATTGCGGAGTATCGATTGTCAGATTGTCTTTACACGTGACTAAACCGGATGCTGTGTTCTATTCACCTATAGAAGCACCAGAACTAACGATGCTATTTATAGATATCAATTTGGAGTTTTCGGCTATGTCCATTATATATTATGGGTGATAAGCAACGCAAGTCAAGGCTAGAATCATTTTCTGCATACATATACGTTTGACGTTATTTTTACCTTTTCAATACAACTACGTCCGATTTGAATGTTGCCACATATTTGTCAAATATCAACCTAGATGAATTGCACATTCACATCCCATATTATATCAATTATAAATATAATTGGTTGGAGGTTTCTTTAATTGTATCGCTCATTAAAATGTATCGTTATTGCTGTGAACGTAAAGTCAGGCATCTGGATTTTAAGTGTGCATGTTGCAAGGCAAGTAAACTTTAAGACAGCTTTATGTTAAAGGTGCCGTTGGATTTGTTAATAAAATAAAATGTTGAGTATAATTATGAAAACGCGCAGATGTAGTTAAGTAGTCAGCAATTTATTTGCAATAAGCACATGTTTTGATTAATATTCTAAGGAAACTACAATTTATACATTTATACTTATAAACATAATTGTAAACTTGTGATACAATAGCGGAAAGGTAAATACATAAACTGGTCATACTTTTCGAACTGATCTTAGCGTTAAATGACCTTTTATGCAAATCTTGGTTAGAACTTTGTTTCCTTTTGCGTAAAGGAAGTGAGCGTATCATCGCAGATATCTTGTAAATCCCATAGAGTTATACAAATAACTTCAAGAGTGCATATTCTTACAGTATTAAGAACATGGCAAAGGTGAAAAAAGAACAACTATTGATTTTTATTTATAATTTCAGTTTCGTTGAAGACGAGTTACAAAACATAATGTGTTGGTTTTAGAAGCAAACACATAAACAACAACGTCTATCTGTTATGCAAGTATAGCTATTTAATATTTATTTATGAGTAAGGATAACAACTCTTTGTGTAGACGGAGGTTATGATCAATTGATCATATGCGTATTTTAATTTCATATGAATAAGGTATCATAGTTCGGAAAACAATCAGGCGAAAGCTTTTACTGAACATTACTGTGAAATAATGAAATGAATTAGGTTGTTTAAAAGTATTTCCCTGCTTTGTAAAATTACTTTCGGAGACAAATACAAGTGACGTGATATATTCATATTCGAAGAACAACAAATGAACATTATTACTCTTTTTTCGATCAAATGTTAATTTGTAAGAACCGCATTTACATTACTTTATTATATACAACGTATTGCGTACACTCCGCGTGAATTGTATTTGTATTCGTTACATACACATGTTTATTATATTAGTGTTATGTTTTGAATTTCAAAAGTTAAAAACGCTATGTTAACATCACGTATCGATTAACGTGACAATGTGCATATTAATTACCGGCATTGTACTGAAACACGGCCGTTTATCACTGGCGCCCCTCCTTTAGGAGATGCATACATACGCAAGGCGATAATACTTCCGAGATGACGCTATAACCGGCCGTTTTTAGAAAACGATTGAAATATCGCGAGGATGAGTAGGTTTTATATGTTGTTGTTTTTTTCTACATTTTTGTCTTTAGTTTAACAAAAAGACTTTGACGTGCGATATAGCGAAGCTAAATTGACACATACACGTACAGAAACGTACTACCACAACCCATCGGAAACGCGTTCACTTGAGCAGGTGTGACATAGTATAGTTTTAAAACGCGAATCCATTTTTGTGCATCTGTTACGAGAATATTTCTCCCAATTTAATCTCTAATGACATTAAACTATTGCTTACACAATATAAAAGTTCCTGCGTTAACAATAACAATGGCTTCTTGTCAATTTACTTGATATGTATGCATTTTTTTTTGAAAAAGAGCTACAGACAAATGAAAATGAGATGCCGCTTAGAACATGAGGTGGCGCCAATAAAAAAATAATAAACGATAAATGAGTTGATAGTCATATCGAAATTTTGTAATCAAATGACTTTAAAACCAAGTCGGCCTCTAGATTTCTCCATTGTGTAAAAACAAATCGGTTCTTAGCGCCACCGTGGTAGTTTCATCAGGTCTTTCATTAATATATCTCCAAATAAAGATGGTTCCAGTGGAAAACGGCCGTGTGAGATGTAGCATACGACGTTGCTGGGTGACCACCTTCACGCATCGCGTCACATTGTCTACTTTGTGTCTAAAAATGGCATAACCTAATTCGGACAACATCGACGTGAAAATTCACACCGTCCGCTCTCGAGAGGCCGTCCTGAAATGTCAAATGTTGATGCGTAGATTTGAGACCATAAATCGTCAGTCCCGAGTGTTGCATACGCCAGAAACTAAAAACTAATTATTGCTTGAGACCTTTGATTTGATGAGTGGTGTGTGTCGTATACACACCTACCACAGAGATGTGAATACCAGACGGAAATTAATAAAATGGCGTATGCTGTTTCTTGCATCTTTGAATCGTATTTTAATAGTCGATTATGTTTGTAGAAGTTGATTGTGATCCACAGAGCTTAGAATGGAATTAAAACGCTTCTTTACCACACAATAACAGCTGTACTTTCCTATCATTGCGGAATAAAATTATGCGCTATTGTCAACGTCAATTTATCAGCACTTTGCAATCTGGTGTCGCCGGCAATTAGGGGAGATATCTTCAACATTGCGGATACATTTAAACTATCAAACGCTTATATTCTTTTGATTTTGACATAATGAGCAAGTACAAAGAACAATAGGAAAATGTGGCACGAAACCGGTCATTTCGTATACATAAAAACAAGGTGTTGTCGAACCAGTTTTTAAATGTTTAAAGAAAGGTAATACATATTCATTGGGTCTTACTAAGAATATCTTTTCAACTAGCGGCATAATTTTGTTATTTTCAAACTCAGTAAGTATATATAATATCTGAACCAATAGGGTCACTTTGCGATAAACGTTGTTGTGTCCTCCGTTGTCGTAATTGTTGTCATAACTGTAACATAAGCCTACATTAACGGTTGATCGCATTCATTCACATAACGTTCGTAGGGTAACACTGTTTCCAATAATGAAAGAATCTGAAATATCTTCAAGACTACAATGCAACGTGTAAATCAGCTGCGTTCGTTCTCCCAAAGGCTTCTTGAAACATTTTACGTTTTCGAGTAGATTTCAGGACATAAATCTAAAATTCTAAGTGTCAGAAACATCAACTATAGTTTCTTTAGATCTGCAATTAATGATTTGTGATTGTCGAACATGTTATCAAAAAGGGATATTGACGGCGGAAAGAAAATAACCAGATAGCGGATTTGTAATTCTTTTAGTTCTTGTGAATCGTACTTAAAGATTTACCCTAGCATATGAATACGTCGATCATTAAAATGAAGCTTACAATGGAATATAAAATAGAAGTTTGGAGTATAATAACGTAAACAAGTGCGTAGTTAAATCAAAATTAAATATACAGGGAAATTGAAACTCTATTAAAATTGACAGGAGAGAATTTCTTTTACGCTACTCTTTTTATCAAAGGCAAATGTCCAATCGTTATACAATACAGGACGATGATACAATTGACATAAATGAATTACAATAATCAACATGAAAGCCTGTGCAGCTACCGTTGGGGGCAGCATCGAGCGAGTCTTAGAACATTATTTATTCACGACTATATTCTATTTTAAGAACAATGGAGTAAGTTACTCAATGCTAACTCAACATTATTGCTTCGCTCTGAAATTTCATTAATGCATTGTCAAGAAGAAAAGATTAACACAATCGATGGCACAGTGTGTGCCACGAAGAATTATAATGTAATTTACACAATTACCGTCCTAATTGATATAGTTGATGACAGAGAAAACGAATCAATTCAGTAGCTGAAATTTAATTAAAGCCTTAATTCTCGTTATGCGTTTTCGTTTGTTAAGAACACAAAATACTATACAATATAGAAACAACGGATAATACAAACTAGTTTTATATCTTCAACTTCAACATTAGAAGGGACACACAATTGGATTGATACTTGCTACGTAAGTCTATTTATAAGTTATGTAAATTATCATTCAATCAATTGTGCGTTAATTTGTATATACTGTACACTATTTATTGCCATGCAGAACAAATGACAATTAGTCGCCACAGTACAGTCAAAAAATAAATTAGAATGCACTCTCTAACGTGTAAGGCGTATTTTTATTTTATTACTGTTCATAAATTAATCTGTTTGATCGTTGTTTGTTTTCAAGCAACTACAAGGACGGTATCACCACTAATATAACTTCGTGTTTTAAACTCAGCGTACACTTTGTTGATTGGACTGGAATATGTTTTATTTTAAATATATACTTCAAAGAATATATATATATACGTTTTTTAAAAACCCGACTATTGCAACTACGAGTTTGTTGGGTAAAGTAATCAAGGGATAAACATTTCGTTCGGAACAAAATCGATATGTTAATTGTACGTTTAGCTATCAATGATGGGTGACCACAACGAGGCATAGACAAAGCGTACAAAGTCAGTGGACCAGTACTGTTTCTCAATTATAAAAAGCAGTACGAGATGAGTCTTCCATCACGATCGTAGTGTTCATATACATTTACCTATATAAGATAAAAAAGTACACATTTTTCCTCGTCAAATGTTATGCCATTTATTTACTATACGTGGACAATGATGGGTGATCACATCCGGTCAGTAACACAACGTACGTCAGGGGAATAACTCTGTTTCTTAATAAGGCCATGCTTTATTTGTCTTCTAGACAGCAGCTGTGAGCAAAGCTGCTGCTTTCATACTCCCGAAGGCGTCTTGAAATGTCAAACGCTCTCGCACAGTTTCTACGACATTAATATATGGCCCGAAGATGTCTCGTTCCTCGGTTATCACTGCTCAAGCTCAGCAGTAAATTAGTAGTAATTGAAGTGAACATAGCCAAACACAGAGCAGGAAATTAGTAGTAATCGAAGTGAACATAGTCAAACACAGAGCAGTCAATTAGTAGTAATTGAAGTGAACATAGCCAAACACAGAGACACTATGCCGAAAAGCAATTAATAACACAGCGAATTGTGTTTGTTTGTTTTGCGTCGAAACGAAATATTTGAGAAAGTTGTTACTTTATGTGCGATAAGCGACACCTAAAATAGTTGACCGTACCCTAATTTAAGCACATTAATTGATGATCACATTTATAAAAGTGATCACCTAATTTTATGCACATTTAAAATTCTTGGCACTTTAGTCGTCGATAATAGGATAATCCCAAATAAACTCTATTTAAATTGCCTCTGACTTTTTTTATTTGACAAACTTTCAAGGCAACGGAAGTTAAATAGTTCTTAACTGATGTACATTCGTTAATGTCTTAAGAATTATTATTCTTACCAGTTAAGTATGGTAACATATATATATTACACACATACTGTTTTAGATATTTATAAACATTATAATAGTTAATTTATAATCTATTGAAAATAATTTGCAACTGCAACCGAAACTTTATCTCACTAAGATGTATTAAAGTTTCGGACTTATCTTTACGCTGTTAATAATAAGTTGAACGATAATGTAACTGTTCGTGTATGGAAAAACAACCGAGTATCATCATGTATGAATACATATTTAATGTTAAATCTTCTAATGCCAAAGATCATACTACAAAGCTGTTGTTTTTTTCTTAAAGTTTCAAATAAATTGAAAACATCAAGGATAATAAATTTACAACAATTTGTATGATGATTGCGAAAAACAGAAAAAGAAAAACATGAATAGTTATGTTATCATGTTTTTACTATTTTTAGTTAACGCGAAATAAATGTTAGTAAATTTATTTAATAATTAATCTACCCATACTTTAATTAATAGAAATCCAGAAGTGACTTTATGGAATAAACAAACAAAATGACGCGTGCTATGAATTATTCTGCCAGGATCAATATCTCGATGTGTTTTTGTTATTATATTTAATTTGAGTATGACACCCTTGTGTATTAAAAATGGCCTGAATATGAAATGTTCAACGAATGTTTATATTAGTAATGCACGATTTGTTGCGACAACCCTTGTTTTATTTAAAAAAAATACCCGCCACACATTTTTTTTTGGGCTGCGACAATTGTTATGACTTGCCCACTTTAAATAATGTATCTTTAGTTCATTAATGAGTGTTGTGTTCATCAAAAATGCTCATGTTATTTATACAATGAAAAATAAGACATACACTCACTGGCATGTGTAATATACATTTCTTAATATATATGCTTTATATTGATGTTATATACTAGTGTATGCTTAATATTGAATTTATGATTATATAAGTGATATAACCACTAATCTTTCTTTGTATGTCTTTGGGAATGTCAGAACACAAAATCTCGTTGGCAACATGGTTTCTCCATAACTGATGGCGAAATGAAATAACAGAGGATAAATCAATCTCCTAGATGGGCAACTGTTAACCCGATATTACCTTGTATAAATAACCCCTGTCTTACGATATAAAATATATATACGGATAATCATGCAAACACCATTATGTCTTAAAAATGGCAATTATGATTACTCGAGATCTACGGCTGTCTGGAAACCGGACACATGCTCACTTAACTAATTCAGCCTAGTGTTGAAGTTTCGCTAAGCCTAATGTTGAAGTCTAGCTGAGCCTAGTGTTGAAGTTTCGCTAAGCCTAATGTTGAAGTTGAGCTAAGCATAGTTTTGCAGTTAAGCTGAGCCTGGTTGTGAAGTTTAGAAATGCCTTGTGACGTAATTTCGTGTCGTGTATGAATATAAATGTAAAAACTCATGTCTTGTTGTGTGTCTATAGTAAAATGCTATGTGTTAACATAAATACCTTGAGATTTTCCTATTTCGAGCTGAACAGGTCAACATCAGCATTGGTTACCGATAAACATTTGTCATATAGACAATTCAACATGTGGCCAGGGCCGGTATTCACAAAGCTCCTTAGGGAAATCTTAACTTAGGTTGTACTTAAGGGACAAATTCGGATCAAAATTGTATTAATAAATTCATTATTTTGTGCTTACAAAAGTATAAAATTTTAATAATTTTGGCAATATCTACTTGTTTAAAACATGTTCATGAAACAAAAATTACAATTTTACCTAGCCGGAGACTTAAGGAATTTTATGAGTTTAAGGAATATCCTTAGTTTTACTCCAAGGAGCTTTGTGAATACGGGCCCAGATCTTTATGGTCCTGTTCGACACTGACACAGTAATCAAACTGCCGGCTAGGTAATGACAATGTAATGTCTGTTTTATTAGTGACTGTGCCAGCTCGTTGCCGTTTATTGATTCTGTACAAAGTTTCACATTTGAAAGATGATGCCTTAAATTGGCAATGCTGATAGCTAATTGTATGATATCTAGGCCCAATTTGCATTAATACAATGCAATGATTTCATGTTATCTCTATTATCATATAAGACATTATTTGTTAACTGATATACATTGTCTTGATCCGAGTTTATAAGAGTACAGTGATCATGATTTATTCGACCATATCCTATTCAATGCCTATATGTTAAAGTTGTATATTATTGTTGTCATCAGACAAACACATGTTGTATAGATAAGGTTTTTACTGACGCATATAGGTCAACTGGTGTACTTCTGTTTTAAATGCTTTCCGTAATATGAATGTCGTTTTTAACGAACTTTAAATATTTAAGTTGTTATCGGCATTCATATTTTGAATTGTTTAAACATTTTAAAATGTACTATTTTATATGTAGCTAACAACAAAACTTAATTGAAACTCGTCTTGCTTTCATTTTATCGTGTCTCAGAAATTTACAAATCCGGTACTCTGGTTGCTATTCAACCATCGAGTATTTACATGGTAAGTAAACCGTATTTTCTTGTATGGCTATTGCATTTGAATTGTTATGTGATGATGCAATTTTTGTATTTACAATTATATGTTTTGCTAAAAATGGTGGGCTTACTTTCTTGTGAAACTTCTTTAAAACGATTAAAAGCACGTATACTCTGCATCGACCGTTCGAAGGCGGTGACAGCAGTTGTATTCATACTCTTGTGTTTGTTGTGCACGTGTGTGTCTTGTCTGGTATATTTGTGGCAAATGATTCCATTCGATATATTAAGTACTATTATGATAAAATTAAATAATATTATAATGAGGTTCGTTTAATGCTGATTTCTCTAAAGTTTCACTTTGTGTATATTGAATTGTTAATATTGTGAAATAATAATATTAACTCAGTGTACACTATATGCGATATCTTCAGCACAGTTGTCGTGTCTGTTTACTATGATTAATTATAGCACGTGCTGTATTTTGAAAATATGTATCTCGTTACTACAATAAAGTCGTTGCCTGTCTGTTACAAGTTTATCTGGGTAAAAAACATAAACACAATCACAAGAACTAGTCTAGTAAAGTCACAGATGAAGTATAAGTCTCGTCATGAACAACAATAAGCGTACTGGAGAATCATCAACGCTAGTATGAGTATTTCAATTTGGGCATATGAAATGCATATAAGTAAACGACATTTGATTTCTCTTTTATCCGTCAACCATTGTTTCCAAAATGACCTTATATTAGCTATCATTCAAGTAAACCAACGTGCGCCACATGTTGTGATTTAAAGTAAGAAGAAGAAATTCAATGCACAGCACATTGTCTGTAAGTGTGTATTCGCGCCTTTTGATCTATATGTATTTTTAACCTTACAGAAAATAAAATACAAACTGTATTGATAGTCGAGCCAACGAAACGAATTCGTAAATGACGTTGATAAATCGTACATATTTAAGCATCGCATAAGAGTCGCATTCTTCATATTAAAGGAAAGCATTTATTGTCTTTTAAACAGCAATAAATTTCATACACCTTTTAGTGATACACAACCAACAATCACTGTAGAAGGGATTGAGAATGGCCAAAGTGTCAATAACTAAATCTGCAGTATATTTTAGAAGTCCATTTAAATAATTAAACCGAATGTAGTGTACACCGATGAAAACAATTTTTACGATTAAGCATTGATCAATAACGTATGAACGTATTAACGTGTTCTTTCTTCTGGCTTTGGTTTTTAAACATTTAGTTTTTTCTGTAATGAAACTGACTGAAATAATTAACGAAATGATAAATTCAAACATTACCCAATAATTACATCTTTAATTACGTTGTTGGGAAAGTAATTGTTCCCCGTAGGACGAAGCTATTGCAAGTTTCTTTTTCTTGACAAAAGCCAAAGTTTGTCAGAATTGTTATATATAAATGCAACTTATTGTTTATAAATTGAACATGAACTACTGTTGTGCACACTAATTAATACTCTGTACACTATCTTTTAGAATTTATTTTCTCTAAAATATTATTTTTAATTAACATTTAAACGCGACCGAAACACACTTACATTTTATAAATTACAAACGAACTTAAACCGAAAGAATACATCTCGTATGATATGACTTATTCAAGTTTTATATTTACACATTGAGACATTTGGATTGACAACTACGCTATCAACGCACGGGCTGCTCATGAACAGAATGCTGTATGGTGTATGTTGAATGTATAAGCAAAACAAACACATTTGCTTATTATTTTATTTTTTACACTACTTACGATGTAAAAAAGTAAGTGAAATAACAATATAGCAGTGTATGTACATAAACAATAAAATAGTCGCAATATTTACATTAAATAACAATTTAATATTATATTTTAGCATGTTATTTCCAACATTTATTGCTGTTTAATTATTATGCGCTAGAAACGTTCATTATATGATTGCTGGGTGACATCCTGGCATGCATGAATGTATTTTATTTCTCGTATCAGACTTTTCCCCTATTTGTAGAAACATATTAGTAATATTAAGAACACGTTGCATGCTTTATTATTTTGAGGAATTACAACAAATCAGCCCTGAGTGGGCATGTGTTAATACCAAAATAGAAGATATATCAATTATTTCTTATATAATATGGCAAACCTGAAATATTTATCACTTCAAATCAATAAAATATAATAATTTTCAATATGTGAATTAATATATCTAGCCGAGCGTATTTTGATAACAAAATTAATCCAATATTTTACTGTATAGTTTATAATCACTATATTCGTCAACCTATGAGTATAACTATAAGGATATAAACCAATTGCAGGCATTAACTTTTATTTTATAAATACACAGGGTTAGAGTTTTCGAACAAATTGTTCATATTTTCAGATCAATATCTTTTCCAGTTAGTGAGTTGTCACATTAAAATTAAAGTGATGTTAACACTGATTGTTATGCTGACGATGATGATGTTGTTCACAATGATAGGCATGACGAAAATTACATTATTGCAAATGGAGATTGTTATATGCAATCATGACAATAATGGCTATGCTGATAAAGCGATGCATGCAACGTTTATAATGCTTAGAATGACAGGGATACAGGTTAACATCTCGATTCCGATATTGCTGCGGAATCTTATAGGGAAAGTGGTGCAAACATTGATGATATCGTTTACAATAATGGAATTGAATGTGCAGAAGAAGTTGTTTAGCAATGTGCACGTTTCTAAGTGTCAAATGGTGTATAATAATCGTACGCACTATATTAAAGATACATATGCATGCCAAAAGCATATAATTATCTTTCTCGAATCTATTCGTTGTCTTTTCATGCAAAGCTAGTCCCAAGTTTGTCAAGCTCCACACATCAATGATAGTATGCTTTGTTACAGTACACATTTTGTTATAGCAATGAGAATTTCGAAACACTGTCCGATATCCAAATAAATGCACGAATTCCTCTCAATCAGTAAACTTCTCTTGATCCCAGTATTTACTACGTGACATTTGCCTATGCCTCATACGACCATTCTCTATTGTGTCCTAATATGTGTCGATTTTGTGGATATAAAATGTGACTCGCTATATGCAGTTGATACAATAAGTCGTCTGTAAAAACATCTGCTTTAACTATCGGACATGGTCTAATAGTTTGAGTCTTCATAACAGCAATCGATATGTCTGTTGCTTCTTTATATTGATTATAGAGACACAAGGGTGATCAGTTCGTCATCTTCTTCACTCTGTTCGTGATATAATGTATTCTTACTTGCTATCGTATGTTGAGCAATTGACTTCCTCCCCTAACACTAATGCTTCATTCAAAATGTGTGGAATTATAAATACGAGTTCTTTTTATCGCGCACGATATCGAAATTAATCGACATATATTTTAACAGCCTACGCACAGATTAAAATAAATTCTGGAATCTATGATGAGCATTCGTTGTTACAATCAAAGCTGTCGTTTATGGAACAAACTAACCAAAACAGCGGATATGGTCATCCTTTTTTGTCCCACACACTTTGTTCAGTTGTGCCTATGTAAACTATGTTGCATATGTGGAAAGTGCAAATATAAAGAAAACTGTAAGCGTTAGTAGTGTGTTAATACAGCGTCGTTTTGATGATCCGATAACGTGGTTTCGTCCAGGCCTTCAATGATATCTGATAATTAAACAAGAACATAGTAATTTAACTACAGAGATCAATTACCTATCCTCACTCATCCGGTATTATATTTGTAAATTAGTCTAAAAAGAGATTATCGTGAGATTTATCTTACGACAGTCAAAGATTACAAGCAATGTAATATACACTCACTCTCTAGCATTTACTGTGATTAAGGCGGCGTTATGTCATTGAAAGCTTATTAAACTCAGTAAATTTACAGTTACGGCACAGGAAACGGTAAAATGAAGTTCTTACCATGGAACTCGATGCTGTCGAAGTTTGTGTATTTCCGCTTGTAGACGGACTGAAGCATGTCCTCCACCTCCTCGTCCGTCATCTTTTCACCCATGGTGGTCATGAAGTGTCGGAAGTCACTTATGGAGATCTTCCCGTCACCATCCCCGTCCAGCACCTGCACGATATTTGAGCGAAAACGATTTATGCCTGATATTAAGATCAACAACTGACACTATGAGCAGTTGTAATTCACAACAGTTTTTCATGATTGCAGTTTCAATTGCGCAGTTAACAGGATACATTGTAATGGCGCTGTTGTGAACTGCTTTGTGTTCGTCGAGCAATTAGAGCAGTTTAATTAGCTCAGTTGACAAGAAGATATTGTAATTTATGTTAAAAAATAATATCAAAGGAATTTGATAACCCAATTGATAAACTTTTTATCGTTGGGCAAACATCGTTTGGACAATATCAACACGAAGCCATATGTGTTTGTAACTGATTAATTACAGCAACCAAGAGGATCCTGGTAATCCTTGAATGCTCACCTAAGAAACTGTACCTTAGTGGTAAATAATCAAGACCCCTGATTTGGATCTTCTTTGGGCGACATGGGTATAATTTGAACAAATGTTGTTATGTTAAACAAAAAAAATAATCCCAGAACGGGGCCATATTTGACACAAGGGTTATGATTTTGAAAACACTCAGTATATGACCACTAAACGATGTTACATACAAATATTAAGCATCTGATCCTTGTGTTTCTTAGAAGATTGTTTTACTATATCAACACATAAGGCCCTGATACCTAATTAATCCTCGAATCGGAACCGTTTGAACAATTTTCACAGAGGACTACATGCGAACATTAATGTGAAGGTTCAGGAGAGAAGGAGATGTATTTTGAAGAAAACGTTGACGACGGTCACACGTCACACACACGCACGGACGGACGACGGACATCACGGAATCCCAATAGCTCACCATGGGCACGGTGTGCTCAGATGAGCTTAATGGGCATGAGGGTGTGGCCTCGTTGTAAGTATTTGCGTGTTTGTTTGTTTTTGAGAATGTTAATCAAACATTGTGTTCAAAGGTAGGATGTGAGATGGGCGTGGTTACCTGGAAAGCCTCCTGTATATCGTCCTTGTCTTGGCAGCCGTACAGTATGCCTCCCCGCCTCGCCATGTAGCGCTCGATCTCCGCTAACGTCACAGAACCACGCGCTGAAATCATACATTGCATGAATAATACCAGAGCTTGCGAGAAATATTCTCAAGGGCACGTTTTGTTTTTTGTTTTGGAATGAATGGACCACTGGAGATGAAAAACGTGTTTTGCATATCTTCTTCATGCAAAAAATAATAATACAAAAGTGTTGACAACACACATACAAATAGATAATATATTTCAGATATATATTGTTTACTGTCAAATCATCAACGTGCTATCAATGCTATCAATGTTTGTTAAGATATAACTTTATTTAAGAATTGTACGATATTGTATAGTACAAAACGAAATACGGCCAACATGGCCCCTGATAGTCACGGTTTTAACAAGTATATTTATTATATTTGCGTAAAGTACCATGTTGCTTGGACGTTTAACTTGTCCTCAAACTGAAACTATTTCTGGGATATACCACATAAATTCTGGGAACTTTGCCCATTTACATTTTTTGTAGTCATTCAGCTCGCAAAATGGCTATTGAAAAGGACTTGGTGAACTTGTTTTAACCCGTCCATTGCCAAAGTACAACGTTCTTGAGATAGAAATAACCATCTAATGCTCTCCACACTATGAGCTGTGTCCACGATATTGTAATAAGATTTCCACAAACATGGCCAAAAGCAATTTGTTTTACAATACATATTTTATAACTTAATAAACCGTAATTTCGTAGAACCATGTTAGGATTGTTTCCTGGCGAATTAATCCAATTTTTAGCCGTTTAACATAGGACTTATTTCAACAAAGGAGAGATCAACCGTTTGCCGGGTAAACTCCAATCCCAATATAAAGATCTTCACAAATATCTTGTCGATTTATTTTCATCCGGTTTCTATTAATATATTGCATTAAGAACACTGAAAATTTTAATAAAAGCGATTCCCTGACCTTTGTGAGAAATAATGAAGCATTTGAATGGATTTTTGCAGACGGTCCGTGGTGTTCGTGGTGTCAGTGTAACAGCGCGTTGTTGAAGGCAAATACGAGAATAACTAGTGCGATACTGATTCCATGTTTCAACAAAACAGATATGCTAAAGCAGCAAAATCATCCTTCATTGTTTTGAGTTTCATTTTGTTCTTTTACATGGAACAGACAAGTCCGTTGAATAGACACATATCTATGACAACCCACACACAAATATGTTGGATGACGAGACATTTTGTTTAGTTATCAAGAATTGTTCGTAAAGAACAATCCGACATTACACTTTGTAGTTTATTTGTGACATAATAATCTGATACTCGACCATAAGAATATTAAACCGCCCTCTATGAAAACCGGACTTGAAGTATGTGCGTAAATTGCATGTATTGGATGATAGTTTAGAAAAAATACTCCCTTTATACGAAAAAATCCATAGAAGCGGAAGGTGTCCTCCCAGATTAGCATTGGCCGGTTTTTCAAGTGTGAGGCTCAATGACTTGTTCGCAGGATGCACATGAAGACGGAAGAGGAATATATTTGTAATGTGGCTGTATGTGTTTGTAGGATTGTAATGTTTACATGACTATACTATGGTTTGTAAAAGTAAATCTTACTTAGGATTAACAAACCAAAGCAAGCTTCACCACTTTGCACTACTTCGCAAGAATGCGTAGGTATATAGTGACATTTATTGTACGGGTTATACTATCACCCTTCTAATAAAGGTGATGCAATCAGTATCAATTGAGAGTGAACATACATGATGATGCTCGATTTGTTATAAGCATTTTAGAGGCACCATTTTATTTCTCCTCATACGCGTGTGTTGCGTGGAGTTTAATGGATGTTCAGTCACCATGTCACGAGATACGTGGCGGAGTAATCGGACTCCTCTGGTTTCATAATGATTGGTAACAAACACACTTACAGCTGACTACGAGCTCGTGTTTGGCCTCCTCGAGTTCATTCTCTGATGGGTTCCACCCCATACATCGAAGCAAGGCCCCGAGGTCCCTTGCCGCCATTTTGTTCTTGCCCCCTTTTTCGAACATCACAAAAGCCTCCCGGAGTTCTGCAAGCAACCGCATTATGTACCATAACTGTATCCTTTTACAGGTTTGTTATATGACGTATGATTGAGAAGTTTATAACATAATTGATTTTTCCAATTTAGAAGGAGTTTTTTTTACAGATCATTTACTGATTTCCAGTTTGAAGCGTCAAACGAATAATTGTATAAGCCATTAAATTAAAATGCTCGAACCTGACAAACAAGCTGTAAAAAAACGTACGGCAAAATGTAAATAAATCGGAGTCTACATTCATCATATGATTATTAAACTTAACCTTAAACATATGTATTGGAAACATAATTAAATAATTATAAAGTAAACCCCATACATTACATTCAGATTCAAACCCGCTACTTAATTAGAATTTCTAATTGTAGCAAAAAAGTAACATTTCGTGTTAAAATGTTCCTGAAACGTGTTGTGGTCATCTTCTGTCTTTGTCAGACGGTGATGTTCGTCATCGATGGTATTTAATCAAAGTCAGCAAAAACTCGTAAAGGTTTTGTAAATTTACTTTCTATCACGCGCAAATATATCTTCATGAATTGTGTGTATCCTTTTTCATGTTTTTCGCTCGAACGGTTGACAGGAATATTACTCAAGAAAAAGAGAGAAAGGATTGTCAAAAACACAATTCTGTACCCCTGGGGATAGCCATTAAAATATATAAACTAATTATTGATCACATCTGGATTCTATTTTAAGAATCGGAGAGAAAGCTTATTCAAAGATATTTTAGAACAATCATATCGTTCGGGGATGTAATTAGGAAGTAATCAATGAAAAAAGCCATTAACAATATGATTTAGGACGATTTAAGAAGTGTAGACGCATGTGTACTATATTAAAACAGAAAAAAATAATTAAATTCATTTAATTTTGCCAATAGTATCGATATCTGCATACATGAAAAATAGTCACACTGAGTCGAGGAGATACATTGGTACTGTGGATAATATTATAAATAGTATGAAGTGAATGAATATATGTATAGTCATAAGAAAATCTGTTTCTTAACCACTAAGTCAATACACGGTCTTTTTGTAAACGATATCGTATTAAATTCCGTTTTTCTGTTTCTGAATCGTTTTTCACGCTTAACCACTGATCCGCATCTACACCATCTGGTTGTGTGGGTCGTTTACTAAGAAATCAACCGTTTTGATACCGGCCGAGATATAAAATTCCTTGTGGAGATATTAGATTCCGTTTAAATTCACTTTCTTTACGATTGATTTGGTCATAGGCGATGACAGCTATGGATAAAACTGTCTTGAAAAAAGTCGAAAGTGTTATTCGCTTTCATTAGGATTTACAAATATCGGTGCATGCAATCAAACATGACTATTTTGGGTGATATAACATTTTAACAACTATTTATAATAATCATCTTACTGTAACAGTTTTTCTCGTTATAAAACGTCTTATGAGTTATGGTTTATACATGTATCCTATATCCAGAGGAACATCGATATGATAACAACGATCGTATAAACTTTGGCTTTATACTATCGATATTTTTTAGATCATTTTAGGGTTTTTCCAAAAATTGGAAAATCTGTTTTTGTCAAATACGCAAGAACAAAATCGTCTAAAAATGAGATATTTGATAATTATTAATGGAACAATGGAAGAAATAATAGGATAAATATAATATTATGTGAGTTTTGAATAAAGATCAAGTTTATCATGCTCGGCACGAACCATGGTATTGCTCGGCAAGCCTCGCGCTACTATGATTCTAAGCCTTGCATGATAAACTTGATCTTTATCCAAAACTCAACTTAATATTCTATATATACATTTAGATATTAACAATTTGTATAACAGTTTCAGTTACCTTTTCTCTGATCCTCTGTCAGTTCATGTTCCTCTGTTGAAGAAATGGAGTTTGAAGGCTGTAAACAAAGACAACATGTGTGAATAATGTGTTAAGTGACTTAAAATATGCCTCCCATTTCATTTACCTAGAAGACAAAAGATGCCATGCTAGTTAAATAATTATGTAAACCAAATTCTACATGGCATGTGTTAATATTGTATTTCAAGATATATAATACATTTCACAACGAGGACAGTTATATAATTTTGTTTAAAATACACAACTGAGCATCTGCTATTGTGTCAACTTTCACATTTTGGATCCAGTACTAATATTTTGTAATTGTTATGGTTTTTCTATTTACGAATTTACAAATGCTGAAATCAAAAATAAAATGCAACGCACATACACTAATTAAGTGTTGTTTTTACATCTTTAACCACACTTGTAATTATTGGTTATTGGTAATTAGAACAATGAATCGCAAAACTTAGTTAAAACAATATTTAATTTATCAAATATACATGCAATCATCAGCAAACAAACATTCGTGGTTAATTTAACAAAATTACACATTTCATCCGTCAATAAGATATTTTTAAATTAATGAAAATTACAAAATGACTCAATATCCGCGAAGATGTTAAAAGATGTCGTTGTATGTAGCTTTACAGAACTGAGAAGGAAGCCTATGGCTTATACTAAGTCTCTCTTTTGCGAAGATTCCATTGACTCCGGATAATCATGTCAGAATGAACATGTAATCGTGTTTGTCTCATGTTTTCTCTGTGACAGACAAGAAAATGAAACTACAGCCGGATTAGACGAACAACTTGGGGCCAGAGACGAGGGATATGGTGAGTCTTGTAAATCTCATCAGTGTCTTAAGAAATGAAAGTTATTATTATAACACTGATATACCGCCTGTGAAATTGACGTCTTTGGCCGATGGCATGTCGACCTGCACGTGACAGCATTACAGTCTAAGCATTTTTATAATTGAGACTCTTTCCGAGGCAATAAGATTAAATAAAAATAAATTAATCTTAAAGTACCTGATTCCGATAGCATTCATTTAGTACGTTAAATGTTATTCATTTAAACACTTAAACAGATGAAACTATTCCATAAGCTCACATGGAAAACAATGCACAATGCATTTTGTATATCATGCTAAAACATGAAATTCGTTAATTATCAATTGATACTAGCTAATGAATATTAGTCCAACATAATAATTAAAAATCTGGGGTAGAACGAATGAATGTTGAAATTAATGTCATTATAAAAAAATATAGTTTACATTATTGTAAAGATAATAACATTGCAAAATACTTTCCTTTTACTGTAAACTCTAAAAATGAAACTATACATTTTAACCGAATCGGTAGTATAGCAACGTCCTTGTCAAGAACTCGGGCCTGCTTGGGCCAGATGGCATATGTCTTTCCTTTGTAATTGTTCGTTTAAAATAATTGCTTCATACAAGGACGTATTATACATTTTGTTAGATGATAAAATTGCAACGTTTTCGTGCGAATAGACATCTATTAAATATTAAAATGTGTACAAACATTGCGCTTTTCAAAATAAAATGTCCAAATGTTAGAAATAAATATAAAACACATATTATCAAACGAACATACTACCGACATCATTAAAAAAAAACATTGCTTATTTTAAAACTACTTTTGAAGTTAATAAAATATGTACATAATATATTTACAAAAATCAAGGCAATATTCTAAAATAAATACATGTCCGTTCAAAGTTAATTGTGCAACTGCCTTTGATTTAAATTAACAATTGATATCAACTACATTAAGCGTTGTAAAAATGCGCTGTGTTCAATTCATTTCCAATTAACGAGATCACACTGCCCTGAATAAATACAACGTTAAAAAAGTTGCTTTTGTGTCAACATACCTAAGAATGGCATTGTTCGGCACAATTAATGGCACCAAATAAATACAGAACTTTTTAATACCTGACATAACTCTGCAATAATGTTACTCAAAACGCTAAGTCCATTTCTGCAAGGAAATTAAAACAATACTATTAAATTCTTTGATGATGTCATTGTACACATGTTTTTTAAAGTGAACTTAAAGATAACAATACATGGCCATTATGATTCCTCTTTTAGCGCTTTGATTTAATTTTGATCTGATATGTTACAACATGCGGATCACGATGTTTCTTTATATGTATTGCTGTTTTATGTTGTTTGGAACTAATTGGCTTAAAGCAAGAAAAGGGTTTATTACAGTGTAGAAAAAAAACCAACAATCGACAAAGAGGTATCGTGGAAATGTATTTCCGAATACACATCCATTTAAACGTTTAAATTATTTGGTGTTTTATTTTATTGTCTCTTTTCAGTCAGTCTTTGAATGATGAACAGGTCAATTTTGTCAAAGGATTTGTGAGCCACGCTTATTACAAACAACGGCAGACAGTTAACCGTCTTTTAGAGTATTGTTTCATTTCAATTTTGACATTTATTTATCATTTGGGAAGCATTCGGTTGTTTCTCATTGTATTCGCAGTTATTTAAATATGACATAATTAATTTAGTGAAGAAGTTTATTATTGGCAGAGCGTCTTTATGTAGTGAGTCAAGGGGAAATCATATGGAGGGAGCAAGATTGCTTAGTATATCCACAAACATGCATGATGTTCCTGAATTACAGTGAAGGGTTTTTCGTTTAGAATTTTTTTTTTTATTGCAAGCGTATATATGTCTAAATTTAAATTGAATCATGATTCCAGAATCTTATCGACTTTTGGCGGAATTCTATTCTGTTCTTGTTGTTAAAACAGTGAAAGGTTTTTCGTTTAAAAGTTTTTTTATGGCAAGCGTATAAATGTTCAAATATAAATTTAATAATGAACCCAGAGTCTAATCGACTGATGGCGAAATTCTATTCTGTTCTTGTTGTTAAAACAGTGAAAGGTTTTTCGTTTAGATTTTTTTTTGCAAGAGTATAAATGTTCCAATTTAAATTTAATAATGATCCCAGAGTCGAATCGACTGATGGCGGAATTATAATGTGTTCTTGTTGTTTAAACAGTGAAAGGTTTTTTGTTTAGCAGTTTTTATTTATTGCAAGCGTATACAAATTCAAATTTTATAATGATCTCAGAGTCTAATCGACTGATGGCGGAATTATTCTGTCGTAAACAATTAATTTTCTAAACTACTATATATTTTTATGCTTTGTTGAAAAAATTTACTATCTGATTAATAGACGTCAAAATGTACGAAATAATTAAATTTACTTATGTTGCATTTCGTTGGTAATTTATGCTTTTTGCGTTCGTATTTATATATGGCTGTTTCGACTGGTGTCAGGAATTATCCACAAGCCACTGACCACTCCAGAATATATACGGTTTTTAGTTATTAACATAAATACTAACACTTCATTGGATTATATGTGGTCACAGATATGGTCATTTAAGTAAAGTAGTTTACCACTTATAAACTACGGTGCGTAAAGGTAATACAAAGTTCGGATACGTTAAATTGTTGAGTGCATTTTCTACATGAAAAGTAATTGCCAATGTGTCCGCCATGTTTAAAGTTTAAAAACTGTGTAAGGATTATACGCGTACATGTCTCTATAAACAGGACTTTTGTCAGAACGTACTATATAAATACATCAAGCTTTTAGAAAAAATATCGTTGATTTTGTAAGCCAAGGAAAACTTTTAATCGTTGTGGTACCGGTAACAAATTATAGCTATGCTATGGTGTATATTCACGTAGAGAATATTTAATTGTGTTTGTTTTACCTATATCACAATTTTTTTTTTTATTCTTGCCCATAAATGATCAGAAAACATTCTTCATAATGTAGGCGCAGTGTATATTTGAATTTTGATAAAGAACGTCAATTTTCACCGATCCAAATTTCCCCAATTCAACTAATGATAATTGAATCAAACGTCCCCGTTCACACAACAGCGCACACGATTTCGCATTGCAAAATACCTAAAGACGTGAACACATTTATGTTTAAAATAAGCATAGTTAAATTTTAGCGACTGAGACCCCAAATGACGATGCGTGTAAAATGACTTACCGACGATACCTCATGGCTGCCGAGTTTCATAATTTGTATTGACTTTAATGACGGCTTTCGGGACTGCATATCCAACGCCAGAGGCATGGCACAAGGTGCCGAGCATCGCCGCCGTGACATCTGGGACCTCCGGAACTCTTCCGGTGTCGGCGTTTGCTCCGCGTGGTCCACTGTCGTCCAGTTTGCGTTCTCCTCCTTTACGGATTTCTGCCAACAGAGGGACTTTGTCTTTGCAGACGAACTCTTCAAGTTGGACTTGAGCGGCGAGAAGGAAAAGAACGACGGTTTAGAGGTCGATTTATCCATTGTATATAAGTTGTCACAAAACGTTTTGATTTCACAAAAGGTACCGTAATATAGGTATTCCCTATTGTTGTCAAATTATATCGCAGGCTCCACGTTCCGAATTGATCTTTTGATTTGATTAAAGGTACCGTAATATAGAAATTCCCCTTTCGATGTAAAATTCTATCACAGGCTATTACAAATTGATCAAAATAATGTAAACTTTTTTTTTAAATACTTGATGACATCAATTAAAGTATAAGTATATCATAACAAATGTAAAACAGCATATCCATGTTGCCTTCTGGAGAGAGGTTCCCTTTGTCATTGTTAGTGGTGGCACGCGAGAGAAAAATGGGTTCCGTGAGGCATCTGCGAGCTTCTCATTGCGCCATTAATAATTCAATGCTTTTATCTGCACACTCGTTCCGTCCGCCATTATAACAGAGTAACAGTACATTTTCGGAACAGTTCGGCAATAGTGTAGGTTGGCTTCCACTAATGGACACAAATGTTTCCAAAACCTCCTTTTGCGCCGTTTTTCGGAGCGTTATGAGGCTGCGATAAGATCATGGCGTACTAATAATGATCTTCGTGTGCCGATTGCACAACAAATATTCAAAAGTGAACTTGAATATGTATATTGTATTGTTGTTTATTTAAAACTTAATTAGCGTATCGATTTCCTCACTTAATACTTTTCACATAAATGACATTAATTCACTTGGTGAAAAAATCCCAACGTTCTTGTTTTGAGATATTCAATAGCATTGTAAACTCGTTTCCGTGTTTTCTTGTATACGCGCGAACAATCGGGATGACACACCCAATTAGACGGACGCTAATTACTCGCTATGAATGCATTTGTCATGATCAAAGAAAAACGGAAGTTCACATGCAAGCGCTAATGTTTAATCGATGGCGTTATGAGTTTTCATGTATCAAATGCGCACACAAATCTCGATATTTCTTTTTTTATAGATAACAAACTTCAACACAGCATGTGTAAATTTTACGTTCAGGATTTAATTGATCATTTGGAAACACATTGAAAACGCGAAAAAACTAATTTGATTGAAACATCCACTTATTGTTAACAACGTTACAGCAATTCTCATGCGATTGATTTTATATCTCGAACACTGACGCACATGCTATGTTTACACTAGTTGTGTATATCTGGGTCGAATTTACTCCATCCACTGTGCGCCTGACAATATGACACAATGACAAAAGCCTTTTCCCGATAATTTAGCTCCGTGCAAGCTGTCGCTGTATTATTTAAAATTAATGTCCAAAGCTGCATAAATCTAGCATGACTTAATCGTTGGAACAACAAAAAATGTAATAACTAGACGAAATAAAATAATGCCATTGATTACATTTTTGATGTTACTTTGAACTTAAATGTTAACAAATATTTGTAACTGTAAGTTTGTTTTCACAAATGTATCCAAATTCGTCATACATTTATGTATAATGTTCTGTTCTTGCCTTCGCATTTATTTAATTTTAAAGGATCAGTAAAACAGCAGCAAAACACATACTTTTATACTTAAATGCAAACAATGATAGACACGTTTTCTGAACGTGTTATTCACTCCTCGTTCCATGCAATACTGATATCCAGCACCAACCAGGTTGATTGTGAACATTTACGCTCGAGGACCTGTGATCGACCATTGGGTCATCTCAAAATAACGATGGCTGTTTTTTGTTCCAGTATTGGATGTTACTTTGCTGCTTCTCGATGTTATCAAATCCCGATATGATAGCGGTTTTCATGGCAGAAAGTGGCGAATAAAAAAAGAGTATCGAGTTGTGTACATTATTAGCGACAACGATGACGAAGCATTATTGTCTTGGTCGAAGGCAAGAACAGAACATTATACATTAATGTATGACGAATTTAGTTACATGTGTGTAAACATACTTACAGTGACACATATGTGTTTACATTTAAGTTCAAATGTACATTATTATATAATCAAAGGTAGTATTTCATTTTGTCTAGTTATTACACTTTTTGTTCCCGTTCCAGTTAGGGGCATATTCAATATGAATCACATAACCCTTGGGGAACAATTCTTATCTTCTAATGTATATATGATTGACAAAACGTTCGGTCTGATAACAGAAGATTTAGTAATATATTGATAAATCGGACCGGAAATGGCATCAAACGATATGAATATATGTCTTCATTACGTGTCTGTGACTAGTATGTCGTCAAATATGTTGTTTTTTTCGTATAATAAGTCATATGTGTAATTCAAACTATTGCTTATATTGAGGGTTGATGTATGATGATCACCTGCTAATTTAAGGACATATTTATGTCATTTCGGTCATTTAAGGTATCGTAACGATCTTATTTGATGCTTATTTATTAGGTAAACAATAATTATAAAACCGGGTAATGCGAATACAAAGCTAGTGTTGAATACTAAGTGAATAAAAGTAGTAAAACCGGATTAAGATAATATAAAGTTAGTTTTGACTACTAAGTAAATAGTAATAGCATAACCGCGAAAAGAGACTACTAAGTTACAATGTTACTAAGTTACGAAGTTACTGTTGAATACGAAGAAAATCCTAAGTGCATTTAGCGTGGCTTAAGAAAACACAATCCACGAACCGTGGCGATAGGTTAACGTTTTCATGACGAGTAAATGAATATAAGCAGCATTACAGTATGAAGCCTCCGACAAAAAATGACATAGAAAATAATCTGCAAGTACTTGAATGACGAACAGCATTTCTCACGTCGTCGATGTATTATGTCGTGCAAAACACCATTAGATCGTAATGTTAGATCGTTTTCATTTTATGTAACTATGCTCTGTAAATTACCGGTATTGTATGTTCTATAAATTTTCCGGTTTAGTATCTTTAATTGTAAGATTCAAGAGAAGACACTTCCAAAAAATAACATAGTAATGAAATTGCCTTTTAAATGTAGTTTTGAAACCCGTTCAAAACAAGAATCCAGTCTAGGCGAAAAGTGACGTTCCTTTACGCACATGAATTACGCCAGGTTTAAATTAATGTTTAAGTATTGAAAATGCCAGTTTCTTGTTCGGTATGACCGGTTTGTTTCTATTATTCAGCCACAGAAAATGGGTTATCATTAAATTAAGCTAAGTGGAAATGGATTACAATAAACATTTTTTATATCCTACCTACAAATTATTTTCATAGATATGTAGAACACTTTTAATATATAATTTACTTTTTGAAGTTATAAAATGCAATTTTTCATTCGGTTTGAATTAAAAATAATGAAAAAGTAACTTTTTATGATTAAGGCACGCCTTTTAAATCATCAATACGTGTGAAATAATTTACATGGTTTTATATTAATTGAGGTAAAGTTGAAAATGCCAGTTCCTTTTCAATTGAATAGGAAACCTGAACATATATCATAATACATATAATGTATTTGAATGTCTTTGCCTGTAATTTAACTTGTCGAAAAGCTGTATCTTTCATATTAATGTGGTACTGTTTGGAAGTTTTGAAACAAAACAACAGTTTCATTGATAATTTTATTTCACCTTTGAATATATATTGTCATAATGATGTTGATTGAAGTATAAATGCTGTTGTCATTTCTATTATCAAACTAATAAAGTGCATGAGTTAATGCAAGTTTGATTAGATTCCATAAAGCCAAACCTTTCGATGATTATTATGATAATTACGAGGACTGTCATCTGTATGTTGTAAACACGATACAACAATTCTATCTAAACTACTTTTGCAAGTTATCCGATGATGTTTAATGTTCAATTACACATATATACGTATGCATTTCTTAAAGGAGAAATATTGCACAGCAAAGAACACTAGTATAAATTAAAAAATCCTGTTCGATCTTTCGTTGATTATCGTCGATTAACCACACTTTTGTGTGTGTATACGAATGTTACAGAGCGGTAAATATTGTTAATAAGGTGTTGAAAGACATGCTTCACACGTAAACAATATTTGTTTATTGAAAAATGATTTGAATATATTAATAAACTTCGATTTCCATCTAACATATTATTATTAATTATTACAATAAGCATATACTGCATTGCATGATACAAATATTTACTCGAATATAGTAACTCGGTAGTTGGAAAGAGCTATCCAGGTTTTTAAGACGACAATGTAATGTCGGAATTCGTTTCCATGGCAATAGATTATGTCGTGATTAATGTATTTACTTCAATAGAGACAGACATTATCGCCCGAAAGTATATCTTTGCTCTCCGCTATAAAGGAAATGCTAATAGTAAAATGTCATTCTATCTTTATTTCAGTTTTATGCGTCCCATTTATATCCATCATTCCTGCTGCACGAACAGTAATTAAATACAACAAATGACGAATCTAAATGTAGAGTCAAATACGGACAACGATTAAGATTTATTTCATTCAGGATATGTGAAAAATCCTAGATTGGAATACAGTGTTATGTATCAGTGAAAAATAATTAAACTATGAATTGGCTGCCATTGCTTTCACAGAGTATTTTTTTTTGATTAAATTGATTGAGTTGTCTTTCAATTTGACTTTAATATCTACCAATCAGTCTAACCAAAGGATATGTCCGTGTCAGTGCATCATAAATTCCAGCAAACACAGTGTGATTAAGTAAATTGCCATGACAATTTGCAGTCTGTTTAAAGTGTGCATATTGTTACAGAAACTTAGGAATAACGAATGATAACACACAACTATTCTCGTGCGTTTGTGGTCAAAATTGCATTTGCAATTTGTTTCACTTTTGATAATGTTCTAAAACCGTAGACATTTAAATGCTGTTAACGATATAATTACATACTTTATTTTGGAAGCTAACAACACATTAAATGAATATGGTATGGTAAATGTTTTGTGCTTTGTCGTTTTTTTATCCTTTCTATTCTATACGCGGACAATGAGTGTTGGTCACATCCAGTCAGTGACAAACGGCTTACGTTATTGGACCAACTCTGTTTCTAAATACGGCAGATACTCTGTTTTCCAGACTTCGGTGTGTTAAATAACTCTGTCCGCATACTACTCGCGAAGTTTCTACTACATACGTCTACAGTTCCAAATGTCGGTTAAGTCGGTTATTATTTGATAAGATTTTATTAAATGAGAAGAAAGCCTAGCTCGTTACCAAAAGAAGAGATATTAATTTAGCAAAAGCAAAGCATTGGCTGGTGATTGTAATTTTTGTTATTGGCTTGAATTGCATTGAATATCGGTACCGTAGTATAACAGAATTTGGTTGATTTCATTTTCCATTTACAGTAAACATATTCATTTACAGTTTCTTTAACCTGTATAAAGATGTTCATATGCGTTAATGTATGTCTATGTACTGCTCAGTTATTGCATGACAATTGGTCGGAATGCTAGTAAATATAATAAAGATAAGACTCAGAATGGATTTTTATTTTTATTTTATTCTTTCTGGTATCCTTCTAGAATACATGTATCTGCTCATCCGACATTGAATGTTATCTTACAGTTCAGTATTTTTTTAACATCAAAGACTCGAAAGAAACGCGCATTGAATCTCATATAGTAATTATAACGCCGTTGTGAGTATTATGCCACACGGTGACGGCTTTAGTTAGACCACTTAGCAGGTATTTAGATGTTAAAAACAAGGTTAATGTTCGTCTCATTTTTTCTTTGAAAACGCCTAATCGGATATCTCCAACTCTTGTTATCTCGATATTTTTTTCTTGTTCCCGCCGACTTCGAGATAACTTCCTTTAATGCAAATTATTTTAACTTTATTTTCTTATTAAACAAGGGATAACACGATGTTTGTATCTTATAACATGCCACGGCTACTACCTGAACCAACTGATATTAAATGTTATTTTTCTATGATTAAGCTATCAAGTGGAACATTTGGATGGTCATGACATGAAGTGACTTAAATCGATGTGTTGTAGTCTAATCAAACACAAATTAAAAATTGAAATATAAACATAAAACGTTTGCATCTGTACTTTATTGACAAGCTGGAGAATATTAGCATACTAATGGGTTGGTTTACCGAACAAGCGTTTAAAAGTTTTTATGTCGCCATGGCGTAATGGCGTAGTGGATATGGTGTCCGCCTAGTGACCGGAAGGTCATGGGTTTGATCCCCACTGTGGGAGCGTCATTTAGGTCTCCATATAATGAAACCAAGAACAGGTTGTGCCCATGAAACGGATTCGAAACCGTTTAAATAAGCTTAAGGCTATCGATGCAATCGAGCATCAGTAAATAGGTTTAAACTTTACAAACAAAAGTTTCGAAGCATTTAATTAGTGGAAAGTAGGAGTGTTTTTAAACATATGAGCCGCGTTCTGGGAACACTGGGCTTACAACATGTGTGTAAAGTGTTGTTCCAGATAAGTGTTAAGTATATGCAGTCCACAAAGGCTAATCAGGGACGACACTTTCCGAATACACTGGATTTTCGTTTAGAAGAGACCTTCTATAAACGAAAACTTTCATAAAACTACCAAATGTCAAACAACCATAAATGTGTGTGTCTCTAGAGGAACATTCGGCTGTTTTTTATTTCTTGATAAAGTGTTAACCCGGACAAATTCGATGGCTCTTTAAAGCCAGTGTCACGGTGTGAGCGTACAGGGTAAGCGAGTGAAACCAGATATGTTCATAATTTTGTGAACTATTTCATAACTTTGTGAAGTAGTACATGTGGTGTGATTTTACATGTACACTGTATGTTACACGCCATGCTTGCCTGTGATTACTTGTGTATGAAAGGTTAACTAATTAATACACGAATCGTATGCCCACAATATATATTTTAAAAGTGGTATGCAGAAATGGTTTTGTGAGTTGAATTGTGTCGAAACTTTAAATATTTGTTATTTTGTTGCTCTGGTGTACAAATTGCTAAATTTATCTCCTGGGTAAGTTTCTGGAGCTTCATTTATTATCTTAAAATACCTCATTTTATGCCATAAAAACATAAGTTCATGTTTGGTTATTAGAAAATACTTACAACTTTGTAACGAAATTGTGCGGCATCTGACGCATTGACCGTTCCAAGTCGGTGATCTAAGCTTAAATCAATCGTTTATGTTTGTTATATATTTAGTCCATTATCACATGGGCAATGGGTCCGCCTTAAATCAAATCGGATGTTTACAAAAATGTATCTCCTGATAATGCGTCTGAAGTTTCATTATTGTTTTATTTTGGGTCCCAACTTATCGACCGGTTTCAGGGCGTCTCTGTAGCGAATTAAATGTTTCTTCATAATCTTTGACACTCTAAATGCATTACTCTTGGCCTTTGGACTGTGCGGACAAAGACGTAATCATCTCTCCTGTGCTAAACTATGGGTTGATTGTAAAAAACAAGCTACTGAGGTGTTCTTAGAAGCACGCTTGCTCGCGTCCAGCAAGCTTGCGCGCGTCCAGCACGCTGTCTGATTCCTAGCCTCCATCAATACGTTGGATATCTTAAATCGGCCTACGAAATTAAAAACTATTTAAATGTAATATTTATCAATAACGATACAAAATTGTTTTAAAGATAAACTTTGTTCTAAGTTGACTAGTTGGCAGATATTAAAATCAAATTAGTGTGTTTTAATAACAACGCAATCACTCGAATTAAAAAGAAGACTATGTGCGAGCCATGGCAACGAATTCATAGTTAACTGATTTTCACGAAAACGTCACGATCTATTCCGATCTAGATTTGTTCTCATATCCAGAATGAAATAAATCTAAATCTTTTAGGTGTTGAAATCTACATAAAGATTGGTCATTTTTTATTATTAAATTACTGTTTGTTCAGCAGGATGGATGGATATACATGGGACTAATAAAACTGAAATCAAGATAGAATGACATTTTGTATTAGCATTTTCCTTTGTTCCGGAGAGCAACGCTATACTTTTCTGCGATAATGTCTGTTTCAATTGAAGTAAATACATTAATCACTATATAATATATTTCCATGGAAACGAATTACAAAATTACAGCGTCATCTTAAAAGCCTCGAGATATGTTTCCAACTAACTATATTCGAGTTAATGGTTTGCATCATGCAATAAGTGATATGTTTATGGTAATTATTGAATAATATTTTATAAGATGTAATTAAAGTTTACCAATACATAAAAAAAAATCAATAAACAATTATTGTTTCATTTGATGAATGTCTATCAACAAGCTTTTAACAGCAGCTGCCGCTTTGTTACACTCGAACACAAAAACTATAAATCATTTTTAATCGACGATATTCAACGAATCATGGAAACTGATTTTCATTTTTTTGTCAATGACAAAAATTAATTTATCACAATAAACAACTACTCCTGTTTTATAAATGAACTTGTTGTATATCGAAATCTCTTGACAAAATAAATTACTACTATCATACCTTGTGATTATAAATAAAAATGTAAAATGGGGGTCACCAATTTAAACTATTCAATAATGGTTTTTAGACCTACAACAGTACCCAGCAAATGAATGGTAATTAAATTACATTTCAAAGTAATTAACATACACATATGTCACCATTTTGTAAGGAATTCCAAAACAAATTGGTATTTATATTCTGGCGTTAATTACAATATGTTTAATTATTTTTCTATTTTTAAATAAGTTACAAATAGAGCCTGAACAGTTTTGTTATGGGAGCTTGTAATGCAATCATCATTTATAAATCACATATTTGTGTATGCTTTATCCCGTTTGCACGGCCATTACTTTCAGATGGGGCGGGCATATTGTTTGCCCTTGTCCTCCGTCTGCCTTTCAATTAGTTTTGCTGAATAGTGTATTGCACGTAACTCTTAAAGTTGTGCTGCTAGATAGATTAAACTAAATACAACCGCTTTAAACACAATGTTAACTAGAGCTAGAACAGTTTGTTCTATGGAGCTGGTAATACAATCATCATTTGTGTATGCTTTATCCCTTTTATATGGCCCACACTTTCAGATGGTGCGGACATATTGGTTTGTCCTTGTCCTCGGTATGCCCTTCAATTCGTTTTGATGATAGATAGATTTAACTCAAGTCAAACGTTTAAACCACCATGTTTACTTTCGCATATCGGTTTCTTTGTTAATAGTTTCGAAAAGTGCAGTTCTGAGATAAAGGAACACATGTGTACTGAAAGGTATCATCCAGAAACGAACTGATATATTCACAACGGTTACTTAAATGTGCTTTACTGTGTGTAACATTAATAATTTTATATACAACATAAACCAACAACCATTACGAGCAAACTAAAATTTGTTAATACTACAATAATGTGTCCTTTTTATCATATAAATGAATATTTATAAAAAAAAAATCTAAATTGTTGATGATTGTATGTTTAATAACTACTAGTGTATCAGTGAAATCGATTGAACAATATATTAAGAGAAAATAGTATTAATGTCTGGAAAAACAATGAACATTATTAATGCTTATACCAGTAATAATATGGTTTCAGAAAGTACCGTTAATCGCCAGATCAAATCTGAGGTCACCGCAATAAATGGTACCCGCAACCCATTGGTTGCTGAAATCTGTTTAACCGTCAATTTAAACGAAACATTTATGAGAGCCTTAATACATATATTTCTACTCAATCGTTCACAATTAACAGGTAGTTCGATGTAAGATATATAAGCAAATTTTATATGCATTTAACTGTTCAATTATAATTGGTGTAATTTGAATATAATCTTAAAGCTAAAATGAGTTATTGTAGGGTGAGTATCATTTAACAGTCAAATTTCCACTGTTTTGCAACAAAATAAACATGTACATTGATCATGCTATATGGTCAGACCATTGCGGAGTATCGATTGGCAGATTGTCTTAACACGTGACTAAACTGGATGCTGTGTTCTATTCACCTATAGAGGCACCGGAACTAATGCTATTTATAGATAGCAATTAGGAGTTTACATGTGTACGACCACGGCAATTATATATTATGGGTAATTAAAAAAGTTAAGACAAGAATCATTTTTTGCATACATAAACTTTTGACCTTATTTTTACTTTTTCAATACAACTACGTCCGATTTGAACCACATATTTCAACCTAGATGTATCAAAAGTCAACCTAGATGTATTACACATTCACATCCCATATTATATCAATTATGAATATAATTGCTTGGAATTTTCTTAAATTGTATCGCTCAATAAAATGTATCGTTGATGCTATGAACGCTAAGCCGGGCATCTGGATTTTAAGTGTGCACGTTGCAAGGCAAGGAAACTTTAAGACAGCTTTATGTTAAAGGTGCCGTTGGATTTGTTAATTAAATAAAATGTTGAGTATAATTATGAAAATTCGCAGATGTAGGTAAGTAGTCAACAATTTATTTGCGATAAGAACATGTTTTGATTAATATTCTAAGCCAACTACAATTTATACATTTAAACTTATACACATATTTATAAACTTGCGATATAATAGCTAACAACTTGTAGCGAGAAGGTTAATCAATAAACTGGTAATACTTTTCCAACTGATCTTAGCGTTTAATGAAGTCTCATGCAAATCTTGGTTATAACTTTGTTTCCTATTGCGTAAAGGAAGTGTGCGTATCATCGCATATATCTTGTAAATCCCATGGAAATATACTAATAACTTCAAGAGTGCATAATCTTACAGTCATAAGAACATGACAAATCTGAAAAAAGAACAACTATAGATTTTTTAATTATAATTTCAGATTCGGTGGAGACGATTTACAAAACATTATGTGTTGGTTTTAAAGACGAAAGCATAAACAACAACATCTATCTGTTATGCAAGTAAAGCTATTTAATATTTATTTAGGAATAAGGAGGACAACTCTTTGTTTAGACGGAGATTACGATCAATTGATCATATGGGTAATTTAATTTCATATGAATAAGGTAGCATTGTTCGGAAAACAATAAGGCGAAATTTTACTGAATATTAATGCGAATAATAAAAAGAATCGGGTTGTTTTAAAGTATTCCCCTGCTTTGTAAAATTATTTTCGGAAACAAATACAAGCGACTTGATATATTCATATTCGAAGAACAACACATGAATATTATTACTCTTTTTTCGATCCAAGTTTTATTTGTAAGAACGGCATTTACATTACTTTATTTTACACAATGTGGTGCGTACACGATGCGTGAACTTTATTTGTATTCGTTACATACGCATGTTTATTATATAAGTGTTATGTTTAGAATTTCAAAAGTAAAAAACGCTATGTTTACATCACGTATCGATTAACGTGACAATATTCATATTTATTACCGGCATTGTGTTGAAACACGGCCGTTAATCACTGGCGCCCCTCCTTTAGGAGATGCCTACATACGCAAGGCGATAATACTTCAGAGATGACGCTTAAAACCGGACGTTTTTAGAAAACGATGGAAATATCGCGAGGATGAATAGGTTTTATATATTGTTTTTTTTTCTACATAGTTGTCCTTAATTTCACAAAACGACTGTGACGTGCGATATAGCGAAGATAAATTGACAAATAAACGTACAGAAACATACTACCACAACCCATCGGAAACGCGTTTACTCGATCAGGTGTGACATAGAATAGTTTTAAACAGCGAACCCCCTTTTTCGGCGTTTGTTACGAGAATATTTCACCCAATTTAATCTCTAATGACACTAAACTATTGCTTACAAAATATTAAAGGTCCTGCGTTAACAATAACAATGGCTTCTCGTCGAGTAACTAGATATGTTTGCATTTTTTTTCAAAAAGAGCTACAGACAAATGAAAATAAGATGCCGCTTAAAAGAGGAGGTGGCGCCAATAAATAAATAATAGACGATACATGATTTGATATTATATATTATGATATACTTGCAATACTGCTGCATTTTCTGGAGTTTTACTTCTTTATATTGATAGTCATATCAAAATATTGTCATCAAATGACTTAATAACCAAGTCGGTCTCTAGATTTGTCCATCGTTTTTAAAACAAATCGGTCTTTAGCGACATCTTAGTAGTTTAATTAGCTCTTTCATTAATATATGTCCAAATAAAGATGGTTCGTTCCAGTCAATAATGGCCGTGTAAAATGTAGCATAGGACATTGCTGGGTGACCACCTTCACGCATTGCTTCACATTGTTAATTATGTATATAAATACGGCAAAACCTCAATTCGGACAACAACGACGTGAACATTCACTAAGTCCGCTCTCGAGATGCCGTCTTGAAATTTCAAATGTTCTTGCATAGATTTGAGAGCATAAATCGTCAGTCCCGAGTGTTGCTTCCGCCAGTTACTAAAACTTTTTATTCTTGAGACCTTTAATGAGTGGTGTGTGTCTTATACACACCAACCACAGAGATGTGAATACCAGAAGGAAATTAATCAAATGCGTATGCTGTTTCTTGCATCTTTGAATCGTATTTTAATAGTAGATTCTGTTCCTAGAAGTTGATTGTGACCCACAGAGCTTAGAATGGAATTAAAACGCTTCTTTACCACACAATAACAGCTTCACTTTCCTATCATTGCGAAATCAAATAATGCGCTAATGTCAAAGTCAATTTATCAGCACTTTGCAATCTGGTGACGCCGGCAATTAGGGTAAATATCTTCAACATTGCGGAAACATTTTAACTATTATACTCTTATATTCTTTTAACTTTGACATAATGAGCAAGTACCAAGAACAATAGTAAAAAGTGGCACGAAACCGGTCATTGTTTATACACTAAAACAAGGTGTTGTCAAACCAGTGTTTATATGTTAAAAGAAAGGCAATACATATTCATTTGGGTCTTACTAAGAATATCTTTTCAATTAGAGGCATAATTTTGTCATTTTCAAACTCAGAAAGTATATAAAATATCTGAACCAATAGGGTCACTTTTCGATAAACCTTTTTGAGCCCTACGTTGTCATAATTGATAACATAAGCCTACAATAACGGTTGATCGCATTCAGTCACAGAACGTACGTAGGGGAACACTGTTTCCAATAATGGAGAATCTGAAATATCTTCAAGTCTACAATGCAACGTGTAAATCAGCTGCGTTCGTTCTCCCAAAGGCGTCTTGAAACATTGAACGTTTTCGAGTAGATTTTAGAACATAAATATAAAATTCCATATGTCAGAAAGATCAACTATAATTTCTTTAGATCTTAAATAAATGATGATTGATGAATGGTGATTGTCGAGCATATCATCAAAAAGGGATATTGATGGCGGAAAGAAATTAACCAGATAGCGGATTTATACTTCTTTTAGTTCTTGTGCATGGTACTTAAAGATTGACTCTAGCGTATGAATACGTCGATCATTCAAATGAAGCTTACAATGGAATATAAAATGAAGTTTGGAGTATAATTACGTAAACAAGTGTTAAATAGTTATATTAATAGTTAAATCAAAATTTAATATACAGGTAATTTGAAACTCTATTTAAATTGACAGGAGAGAAATTCGTGTACGCTACTCTTTTATCAAAGGCAAATGCCCAATCGTTATACAATACAGGACGATGATACAATTGACATAAATGAATAACAATAATCAAAATGAACGCTTATGCAGCTACCGTTGGGGCAGCAACGAGCGAGTCTTAGAACACTATTTATTCACGACTATATTCTATTTAAAGAACAAATGGAGTAAGTAACTCAATGCTAATTCAACAATATTGCTTCGCTCTGAAATTTCATTAATGTATTGTCAAGAAGAAAAGATTAACACAATCGATGGCACAATGTGTGTCACGAAGAGTTATAATGTAATTGACAACAATTACCGGTTTAGTTGATATAGTTGATGACAGAGAAAACGAATCAATTCTTTAGCTGAATTTTAATTAAAGCCTTAATTCTCGTTATGCGTTTTCGTTTCTTAAGAACACAAGATATTATACAATAAAAAAACAACGGATAATACAAACTAGTTTTATATCTTCAACTTTAACATTTGAAGGGACACACAACTGTATTGATACATGCTACGATAGTCTGTTTATAAGTTATGTCGATTATCATTTAATCAATTGTGCGTTAATTTTCATATAATGTACACTATTTATTGCCATGCAGAACAAATGATAATTAGTTGCCACAGTACAGTAAAAAATAAATAAATACGAAGGCACTCTCTAACGTGTAAGGCGTATTATCATTTTATAACTGTTCATAAATTAATTTGTTTGATCGTTGTTTTGTTTTCAAGCAACTGCAAGTTTGGTATCATCACTAGTATAATTTCGTATTTAAAACCCAGTGTATACTTTGTTAATTGGAATGGAATATGTTTTATTTTACATATATACTTCAATATCAATATACGGTTTTTAAAAAAACGCGACTATTGAAACTACGAATTGATTTTTTAAAGTAATTACGCCAGAAACATTTGTCTTGAAAATAATTAACATGCTTAATGGACTGTAACCTGTTATAGATGGGTGACCATAACGAGGCATCGACAAAGCGTCTAAAGTAAGTGGGCTAGAACTCTTTCTAAAGTAAGCCGAACGATATGAGTCATTCATCACCATCGCAGTGTACATGTCCATTCACCTATATAATTTATATGTAAATTGTGTTCACGTGTTTTCCTCGTATTAGTTTATACCATTAATGTACTATAATGTACACTACGCGGACAATGATGGGTGACCACATCCAATCATTGACACACGGCGTACGTCATTAAGCCAACTATGTTTCTATATAAGGCCGTACTTCATTCGTCTTCCAGACAGCAGCTGTGAGCAAAGCTGCTGCTTCCATACTCCCGAAGGCGTCTTGAAATGTCAAACGTTCCCGCGTATTTTCTACACCATAAATATAGATTCCGAAACCGTCTCGTTCCTCGGTTATTATTGCTCAAGGTCAGCAGTAAATGAGTAGTTATTGACGTGCACAGAGCAAAACACTGAGACAATATGCCGAAAAGGAATTTATCACAAAGCGATTTTTGTTTGTTTCATTTGCGTTGTGGTAAGATAACTATTGTAGTATACGTAATCTTGTCGGTATAATTTGAACGAAATATTAAAAACAAAGTTGTTACGTTATTTCCGATCATAAAATCACCAACATATTACCGTTCCCTAATTTTAAGCCATCACATTTATTAATTAAATTTAATCATTTGATAATCTGAATTTATACACATTGACAATTCTTGTCACTTTAGTAGTCGATATAAGGTAAATACAATATATAACAATTCTAAATTACATCTGACCGATTTTTTTTATTCGACTCAATTTTAAGGCAATGGGAGTTTATTAGTTCTTAACTGATGTGCCTTCGTTAATGTCATCAGCATTATTATTCTTACTAGAATATTAAGGTTACACATAAATAACACAAATACTGTTTTAAATTTGTATATACATTACACTTATTGATTCATAATAAATTTGAAATAATTTGCAATTGCAATATAAACTTTACTTTACTAAGTTGTGTGCAAGTTTCCTTATTGGAAATAAGACATACGCTCACTGATAATATACATGCTAAATATATATGCTTAATTTTTACGTAATATACAAGTACATAAATAATATCGTTGATGACTATATAAACGATATTACCACTAATCTTTCTTTTAATATATATGTGAATGTCAGTGAATGTCACAGATACGCATTTGCAGCATGGTAACTCAGAAACTTATGGCGAAATGACATAACATGGGATCAATCAATCTCCTAGAAAGACAACTGTGAACGCGATATTACCCTGTGAAAGTAATCTCTGTCGTATGAAATGATAAACATATACGGATATTCGTGCACAGAACATTGTGTCTTAAAAATGGCAGTTATGATTACTCGAGATCTACGGCTGACTGGAAACCGGACCCATATTAACTAAACAAATTAAGCCTTTTGTTGAAGTTTAGCTGAGCTCAGGAAGTTAAGCTAAACTTAGTGTTGCAAATTATCTAAGCCTAGTATTGAAGTTTCGCTAAGCGTATTGTTGAAGTTTAGCCTGCTCGTAGACTTTTATAAACGAAGTTTAAAGATGGTGTTCACAAAAGAATGTCTGGGTTAAATTCAACAATTGATTAAATATACAAACAATGGAAAGAAGAAACCATTCTCACCGTAATTTCGTAACGTGTATGAATATACTTGTTAAAACTCATGTATGTCGTGTGTATAGTAACGGATCGACATCAGCAATTGTAACCTATATAAATTTGCCCTACACATGGCCAGATCATTAAGGTTATGTTCGACGTTGACACAGTAATCAAAAAGTCGGCTAGCTAATGATAATGTAATGTCTGTTTTATTAGTAACTGATTGCGTTAATGACTACTGGGGGAAATCGAAAGGATAATTAATAATTGTGAAAGTTGACTTTTTGTAGATGTTTTTTGTTTATTTATACTTTTGTGTTTTGTGATTAATTGGTTTAAAATATAAACGCTTGGTAATTACCGTTCCAAAGCGGTGACCGGAGATTTAATAATTATTTATGTATAATATAGTGTTGTATATATTATCATGTATTGTAAAGGCATATTGGTAACTTAAATACATTTACATTGGCTTACATAGCATATTACCGGAAGATGTTCTTATCTGATACTGTCTCTGTAGTTTGATTTTTTCCTATATTAAACAAATCACAGTCACGCCATAATTGTTTTCATGGATAATATGCGCAAAATCAAAAATAACAAACGACTGTCACATGTTACCATGATTCACAAAAAGTGAAGGCAAACTAATTGTTGACGTAAACATCTACGTTAAATTAATATTTATATCTTCTGGATAAAAAACGGGTTTGGAATTTATTTAACAAATAATTTTGTGTTGTTGGTGGGTGCATAATGAAAGTTACAATTTACAAAGGTTCAATATCAATTTGAGTATATGAAAATGTATTTAAGTATGTAAGTACACGATATTTAATTTAAGATTGACCCGTCTATTACTGTTTTCTTAATGACCTTATATTAGTTATCATTCAAGTAAACCAACGTTTGCATCATGTTGTGATTTAAAGTAAGAAGAAGAAATTAATTGCACAAAACATTGTATTTAATTGTGTATTCGCGCATTTTGATCGATGTGTATGTTTAACTTTACAGCAAATAAAACTAAAAACAGATTTGATATTCTAACCAAAGAAACAACTACCTAAATGAAATCGTAAATATGTGAGTATCGCTTAAGAGTCGCATTCTACATGTTTAGGGAAAGCCTTTATTGTCTTTAAAACAACAAGACTTTTCATCAACGTTTTTGTGATAAACCACAAACACTCACTCCAGAAGAGATCATGGTCAACTTGTCAATAATTTAAATCTGCAATCTATTTTAGAAGTCCATTAAAATAATTAAACCGAATGCATTGTAAACCGATGAAAACAATCATTGCGAGTGTGCATTGATCAATCACGTATGAACGTTTTTTACGTGTTAGTTCTCCTGGCTTTGGTATTTAAACAGATTTTCAACTTCCGCAATGAAATTGACTGAATAATTAACGAATTGTAAAATTTAAACATTACCCAATAATAACATCTTTTAAACGTTGCTGGGAAAGAAATTGTTTCACGTACGACGAAGCTATTGAAAGTTTCTTTTTCTTGATTAAAGCTTACGTTGGCAAGAGTAGTTATAGCTCAATGCAAGTAATTGTTTATAAATTGAGCATGAACTACTGTTGTGCGAACTAATTGATACTCTGTACTTCAGCTTTGCAGAATATATTTTCTCTAAAATATTATGTTTAATTAACCTTTTAACGCGACCGAAACACACTTATATGTAATTAATGCATAACGAACTTAACCCGAAAGAATATAGCTCGTAGGATATTTACTAATTCAAGACATATATTTAGATATTAAGACATAAACATTGCGTCTTCACTATCATAGCATGTGCTGCTCATGTAAAGACTTCTGTATGGTGTATGTTTTATGTATAAGAAAAACAATGAACACGTGCTTATGTTTTTATTTTTAAACTGCTAACTATGTAAAAAAGTAAGTGAAAATCAATTTAACAGTGTATTTACATCAACAATAAAATAGTCGCAATGTTTAATATCAATTTAATATTATATATTAGCATATACTTTCAAACTTTGATTGCTGTAAATTTAGTATGCGCTAGAAACGTTCATTATACAAAAAACAATACTTGTTTCTGCTAATATCTAAAATCAAAGAGATGGAAGGTCGGCTAAACTTGTTTGGTTAACTTTTTTTTTCGAGACTTGAATACTAATCAACTTAACTATGCAATTGCAATGACATGCAGAATCTTCCAAATCAATATTTAACATTCTTTTTTAAGTACATTGTAGTAAAGTAAAAGTTAATTTAGTAAATATCATCGACATTCGCAAAATTGACCAAAAATTAATTGTTTATTCAGCGAATTAGACCGAATTTAGCAAAAGGATTGAACACTCAACCTGGAATACCATACAAAGTATAGGATCGATCGGCACAAACAATTAAGGTCGGTCGGTTAGTGAAACCAAACAAGTGTTTACGCCTTTTTATCCGTGGTCGATTGTCGTGACGCGAAATAATTTGGCTTAACCACAATTTTGAAGCAATACGGATTATTGGATAAGAAATATGTTCCGAAATATTTCCTTATGGAAAACAATACTTCAATACAATAAACATCATCAGAACTAACAACTGAAACTGTACATAATTTTCAACAATTAACATTATGGTTGAATGCTTTCGTCAGGGTGAATATAAAAAGTCCATCGTTTTATCCATGGCAATAACACAAATTGTGGATCAAAGTTACAGATGTATGTATGGTTTATTATTTAACAGTTCTTAATTACAGTGGACCATAGAACTGTTGGATAAAATGACTACAATTAATTTAATTAGAATCGATATTTTATCAGAAATTTTACCTAACGCAGTAATATAAAGTATACCATAATCCATTTAAAATTACTAAGGCTAGTAACTTATTAGTGAATGAAACGTCACAAAACCACACAGGAAAAGTTATCGGAAAAACATTTATATTGGCAAACTGATTTTCTTCAAAACCTTAAATAAGAACTGTCACGTGGAATGTTTGTGTTTTCGAATTTAGATATTTGGCGTTTCATCATGAATAATGTGCAAAAACATCATAAAAACAACAAAAAAAACAAACTCTGAAGAACAATACAATGCTGATACAATGCATAGGATTGTCGAGTTACAAACTGGCATGCATTCATGCATATATTCCTCATTTGACCTCTTTTCCCCTATTTGCAAAAACATCGTTGCAGAAACATATTAGTTATATTTGGAAATCATTGCAGAAACATATTAGTTATATTTGGAAATGATTGTGTGCTTTTTTCAGTTTTAGGAAAAACAGTTTGTAAAAGTCTGTGGGCATGTGTCATACCAAAATTAAATGTATATTTAGAATTTCTTCTTTAATATGGTCAACCTGAAATAATTATCATTTTATTTTCATAAAATACAATAATTTCCAAATCCTATTTTGTCGAGCGTATTGTGAACCAAAATTTATATTATTCAGATGGAAATATGAATATTGAAAATTCTTTACTTTATGCATATTAATCGAAACGAATCAATATTTTCGTCTGTCTCCAAGGATAACACTTCTTAATATATACAACACATGGTTCCAATTTTCTAACATAATTGTTTATTTTTCCAGATTAATATCTTATCAAGTTAGTGAGTTGTCACAATAAATTAAAAGTGGTGTTAACACTGATCGATATGGTGACAATGGTGATTACATAAATTAGGATAAACATGCCGAAAATGACATTATTGCAAATGAATATTGTAACTTGTTATCATGCCAATACTGGTTATGGTATTATTTATTGTAATCTTTTCATTATCGCGATGCATGCAGTGTTTATAATGTTGATAATTACAATGATACAGATGGCGATATATGAAGTGTATGTAATGCTGCTAATGACAGTGATACAGGTGAATATCTCAATGTCGATAATACTGCAGGAAGCTAATATTGAATGGGTTTCAGTCATTGATGGTGTTGCTGCAACGATGGTACGGAATGTGTAGGTAATAATTTGCGGGGGAAATTGTTGAGCAATGTGCACGTTCCTAAGTGTCAAATCGTGTACACTAATTCTACACTTTATATAAAAGATACATATATGCATGCAAAACAAATACTGTTATTTGTTGCCAATCGACGATGTATCTTGCCAAGGTGATCCAGATTTCTTCAAACTGCAAACACATCAATCATAGATTTCTTTCTTACAGAACGTTTTATTTTTATCAAAATGAACACATCGAAACACTCTCTGATATCCAAATTAACATCAGCACAATAAACAAAGCGATCGTATTGTAAACGTCTTTGCTTCAATGTACATATTCATGTAATTAGTGTCTGTGTAAATGGCCTTCCAACAATTTTTATGAATTACATTCTTCCTCTCGCTCAGAAACGTTCTCTTGATCCGAGTTATCGCATCGAGACATTTGTGTATACCACTTACGACCATTCTCCAGTATGGTCCAACAAGTTTCGGTTCGTGGATACAAATGTGACTCGCTATGTAACAGTTGATACAAAAAGTCATCGATAGAAACAACTGATTTTTTATACTGAACATGAAGTTATAGTTTGAGTCTTCATAACAGCTACCAATATGTATATAGCTTCTAAATATTGCTTTTGAAGACATGCACGGGACTTTACTTCATCTCCTTCAGTACGTTCGTGATACTATTTTGTATTACTTGCTATCGTATGATGTGCGTTTGACCCTCCCCTAACACTAATGGTTTATGCAAAATGCGTGGAAATATAAATAAGAGTTACATTTATTGAGCACGAGATCAAAATAAATCGTCAAATATTTAAACAGTCTACGCATAAGTATAAATAAATTCTAGAATCTATGATGATCATTCGTTGTTACTATCAAATATGTCGTTTATGCAACGTTTATGGTGGAAAGTGCAAGTATAACGAAAACTGTAAGCGTTATTTAGACGCGTGCTGTGTTAATACGGCCTCGTTTTGAGGATCCGATAACGTGGTTTCGTCCAGACCTTAAATGATATCTGTAAATTAAACGAGAACATAGTAATTTAACAATATTTATAAATATAAAATAATAAATATTACATATTAAATCCGAACGAACCCGGTATCACATTTTTAAATAAGTTTAAGAAGAGATTATCTAGAGATTTTCTAACGACAATCTAAGGTTACAACAAACGTAATATACACTCACTCTCGACCATTACTGTGATTAAGGCGGCGTTATGACATTAAAATCTCATTAAACTCAATACATGTACAGTTACGTCACAGGGAACGGAAAAAGGAAGTTCTCACAATAGAACTCGATGTTGTCAAAGATTGTGTGTTTCCGTTTGTAGACGGACTGAAGCATGTCTTCCACCTCCTCGTCCGTCATCTTTTCACCCATGGTTGTCATAAAATAACGAATGTCCCGTATGGAGATCTTTCCGTCACCATCCCCGTCCAGAACCTGCAAGATATTTGCGCAACAAAGATTTATTCAAAATATTAAGATCCGAAACTGACAGCAGGAGCATGTGCAGTCGCGCAGTTAACAGGAGACATTGCAATGGCGCACTAAAGAACGGGTTTGTGTTCGAGCAATTAGAGCGGTAGTATTAGCTCAGGGGAATAGAAGACTTTTATGATTGTCATAAGAATGTGTGATATATGTTTTGGTAGGGAAGTACATAATAGCAAAGGAATTTTGAAAGCCCACTCAATTTTATTCTCATCGTTTGGAAAGCATCTTTAGGAAAAAATAAGCTCGAAACCATATATGTTTGTTAACTGGTTAATTATATCAACCAATAGGACCTTGGTTATGACAACTATACGATGTAACATACAAATACTAAGCCTCTTGACAACTAAGACAACTTGTGTTAATGACCACAATACAAAAATAAATACCAAATATTAAACCTCTGGGCCATTAGGTTTCATGGGGGATGAATACTATAGGTTAATATATAATCATTAGGGAAACACGCTACACCGAGAGCGGAGCCCATTTTTAACCCCGGCGGGGGTATGATTCGTACAACGTGTGTTAATGACCACAATACAATATTACATACCAAATATTACATCTGAGCCATAAGGTTTCATAGGGAATGATAAATTTCCTTTTTTTAAAACACCTTCTTTGCCCCGTGACCTAATTAATGATCAAATCAGAAACATTAAAACAATTTTGAAACAGGTTAATGTATGTATCCTTCCTGTGAAGTTTCATGCATACATGTGCAAGGCCACTTTTAACCACAGAGGTTTGATTTTTTACAAATACAGTCGAGATCATCTTGGTGATGCTATATGGCAAACATGAGAGCCATGTGCGGTTTGAAAAAAGATTTTTATGATTTCCCCCATATTAGACTATCTGAAACTGGTAAGCCCCATGACTTGGCCAGTTTTCACACCAGGGTCATAATTTGAACCAATGTTGCAGATGATCGCAATAAGACGTATTAAACCAAATATTAAAGCTCTGAGCCTTAAGGTTTCAGTGAATAGGATTTAAGAAAGTTTCATTTTAAAACCTCTATTTTGACCCAGTTACCTTATTGTTCAATGAACCGGTAAAAAATTGTTATAGAAGACTTACAAAAGTTTCATAAAATCTCCACAGCAGTTCAAGAGCAGATGAAGAAAACGTGGAGATACGCTCGAACGCGCGCACACACAAAAGGACGACAAACACCACGGTATCACAATTGCTCACCATGAGCTTTTTTTGCGCAGGTGAACTACAAACAAGTGAACCCCTAGTCGAGCACATTTTGGACCCCAGGGGCATGATTTAAACAAATCTTTTAGAGCGCCACTACACGATGTTACATAACAATACCAAACCGTTTAGCCTTGCTGTATCAGAGATTTTTTTAAACAGTTTTCACTATATAAGTATACTGAAAACAAGTAACACCTATGGCGGGTCAATTTAGACCCCGCGGTCTTGGTTTACACGATCTTGGTTGAGGACCAAAATCGATTTTACCTAACACACACCAAGCCTCTAGCCCTTGCGGTTTTAGCAAGAGAAGATTGTTTAAATATTGCCTATAAACATATAAGGAAAAAAGTTACTCCCAAAGACATGATTGAACAAATTTTGTAGAGGACCACAGTTTAATGCTTCATTCCAAATATTAAGCCGTTGGCCACGCGATCTGAGATTTTTTTTTAGTTTTAATTGTTTAAACCTCTTTTTGGCCCTGTGACCTAATTAATTCACAACCTGGAACCGTTTGAACATTTTCTATAGAGCATAACGTGCTCATGTTGGGCTTTTGATATACCGTCGTCCGTCTGTGTGTGGAATCCACACAAGGAACATCCCTGTGAAGTTTCGTCACATTCTTCCAAGAGGTTCAGGGGAACGGAAGATCCACAGAAGACAAGAAGGACAGTTGCTAATATGGGATACAATGGGCATGAAAGTGTGGCCGCGTGGTACGTACTTGCGTTTTGTTTGTTTAAGAAAGTTTATCAAACATTGTATTCAAAGGTAGAATGCAAGATGGGCGTGGTTACCTGGAAAGCCTCCTGGATATCCTCCTTGTCCTGGCAGCCGCACAGTATGCCACCCCGCCGAGCCATGTAGCGCTCGATCTCCGCGAACGTCACAGAACCACGCGCTGAAATCATACATTGCACAAATAATGCTAGAGCTTGAAAGCTTTTCTCACGAGCAAATACCATTGTAGCTAGTGGATCATTGGAGATTAAAAACGTGACTTGCATATATTCACTTCATGGTTATGAAATATTATAAATTTGAATTAAATTGCTTGTGGTATTTCGACACTAGTTCGCCCCAGGGCCCCAGGGGCATGATTTAAACACGCTTTAAAAACTTGTGACATTTCATGCGGACATCGCCGACCGGCCGACCAACCTTGTCGGGTTATAATTGATATGTTCGGTTGTTGGAATTTTATAAAGAAATAATACGCATACACATCGATAATATATTTCAGACATATATATCATTTGTCCTGTCAAATAATGAACGTGCTACCAGTATTGGTTTCAATTTATAAGATATAAGTTTATTCAAGAATTGTGCGATAGTGTATCTTAAGTAACAAAATAAAGCCAACAAGGTTCCTGATCGTCATGATTATAACGATTGTATGTATAAGATTTATGTTAAGCACAGTGTTGCATACTCGTTTGAACTACTTCAAACTCAAACTATGCCCAGAATATACCATATAAATTATGGGAGCTTTGCCTATTTACATAAAATAAAATTTACAACGTCCTGGAGATATAAATAACTAGCTTAGGCTCTCCACAATAGGAGCTGAGTCCACGATTGTAATAAGATTTCCACTAGCATGGCAAATATAAGTAGCAATTTGTTAGCCATAACTATTTATCACCTAATAAACTGTAATTTCTTAGAACCATGTTAGCTCTTTTTCCTGTCAAATTAATCCAATTTCGTTCGCCGTATAACCGAGGACTTAGTTCAGCAATTGAGAGATCAACCAATACCGACGGGCAAACTCAAATCCGTACTTAATGATCTTTACAAGTATCTTGTCGATTGTTTCATCAGGTTTCTATTGGAGGATTGCATAAAGAACAACGGAAATGTAATAAAGGGGATTTTCTGGCATTTGTTAGAAATGAAATCATAAATTATTTGTATGGATCTGTGCAGACTGTCCGTCGATGGTTTTCTTATTGCCAGTGTAACAGGCAACTAGAAGAATAATCATTGCCATATTGTTTCCATAATTCAACACAACGGATATGCTCTAGCAGCAAACACATCAGCGATTGTTTTATTTAGTGCTTTTACTTGGAACAATCAAGTCCGTAGTCTTGACAAATATAAATGACAACCTACTCAGTTTAAGTGTGAGATAATAATCTTATCCTCGACCATAAAACAAATAATTGAGCCGCGCTCTGAGAAAAGCGGACTTGATGGATGTGCGTAAAGAATCGTCCCAGATTAGCTTGTGCAGTTCGCACAAGATCATCTATGACGAAACTTACCTCATGGACTAGATTTTCGTTAAAAAACCTTCTTTCAAAGGTAAAATTTCATAAAAGCGGAACTTGACTGGGATGACACTTTACGCACATGCATTAGGCCCCGTTTCCAAAAGTTCTGCTCAATAAGTCGGTCGCATGACGCACATGAAGACTCACGGGTAACATTTGAAATGAGGCTTTATGTGTTTGTAGAAAATCAAAATTGACATAACTATACTATGGCTTGTAAAAATACACCCTATTTGAGGTTTACAACCCAAAGCACGCCGCACTGGCAATAACGCGTATGTGCATAGTGGCATTGTAAGGGTTATAATATAACCCTGCTAATAAAGGTTATCAAATAAGAATCTATTAATAGTGAACATACATGCTGATGCTGAACCTGCTATAAGATTGTAGATGAATGTTTTTATTTCTTCATAAACACGTGTGTGATCACAATATTGCGTGGGTTTAAACGGCTGTTCAATAACCACCCCACGTAAAAAGTAGGCGGAGTAATCGGTCTCCTGGTTTCATATTGATAACAAAAACACTTACAGCTGACGACAAGCTCGTGTTTTGCCTCCTCGAGTTCATTCTCTGACACCGAAGCAAGGCCCCGAGGTCCCTGGCTGCCATTTTGTTCTTGCCCCCCTTTTCGAACATCACAAATGCCTTCCGGAGTTCTGAAAGTAACCACATGATATAGCGAAAAGTCGTACATTTACCGGTTTGGAATATGACGCGTGCTTGAGTAGTTTATAACGGATTTAATTTTTACTAAGTAGTAGTTTTTTTATATCGTTTACTGATAAACAGTTTGAAACGTCGAACACATTATTAAATAAATAAAATCTTTAATTAAACACCTTGGACCGGACAAGTAAGTAGTAAAATAAATGTACTTAAATATGTGAATAACCAGGGCTTAAATTCATCAACTGATTATTTAACTTGACTTGAATCTGTATTTGAAACATAATTGTATAATTAGTAAGTTAACCCCATACATCAAAACCCCATACAACACATTCATATTTAAACCACATCTTATTTGTGGGTTTGTAAAGTGAATGTAATCCTTCGTGCTAATAGATTCATTGAACATGTGGTAGTGATATTATGTCTTTGTCAGACAGTGGTGTTCGTCATCGATGATATTTAATAATCGTCAACAAAGACCTCGTGTAGGTTTTGTAAATTTCTTTATATCATGCGCAAGTATATATTCATGAATTATTTCTGCCCTTCTCAATTCCAATGGTTCTCTCTAGAAAAGGTGACAGAAGCATTACTCAAGAAAAAGAGAGAACAGAATTGTCAAAGACACAGTTATGTACCCTAGGGATAGCTGTTAAAATATCTTAACTAATTATTGATCACATCTGGATTCTATTTTAAGAATCGGAGTGAACGCTTATTCAAAGATGTTTCAGAACAATCCCATCGTTCGGAGATTTCAATTATGGAAGTTAGCAACGGCAAAAGTCAAAATCAATATGATATAGGAAAATTTGGGAGACTTTCACGCATGTGCAATATTACTACAGAAAATAGATTAATTCCATATGGCCAATTTTATCGATGTGTGTATATATGAAAAACAATCGAACTGAATCAAGAAGGTACAGTGATGTCACGTGTGGTATAATAAATCGTATTAAGTAAACGAATCCATTTATATCCGTACCAAAACATAGTAAGCACTATCTCACTACGCGGTCTTTTGATGAAAGATATCGTATTTAATTACGTATTTCTGTTTCTGAATCGTTCCTGCGCTAAACTACTGATCCGCATTATCACCGATCTGCACTACCTGTTTGTATGTGTCATCTTCTCCAGAAATCAACTGATTCGATGAGGGAGATGTCAGATTCCGTCTTTATTGGCTTCCCATAGTTTTTGTTATAGTCGTGATAAGTTACCGATGCATATGTTTTGAACAAAGTTAGTACTATTATCTAGCGTTAACGGTTATAACTATCCAGGCATGCAATGAAACACGACTATTGTTGGTGATGTTACATTTCTAAAAAAAAATCGAATAATCATTCTAACTGTAACAGTTTTGTTTCCGTCTAACAAAATATGTTATATAGATATATATATTTAAAATTTATAATGACAGTTTTAGTTACCTTTTCTTTGATCCTCTGTCAGCTCATGTTCCTCCGTTGAAGAAATCGAGTTGGAAGGCTGAAAACAAAGACAACATTCGTGAATATTATGTATATTGTCTTAAGAATATTCCTCATATTTAATCTTACAAGAAGACAAACACAAATGACATGCTACTTTAGTAACTATGTAAACCAACATTTACTGTGTCACATATTAATATTAATATTGTATTATAAAATATAGAATGTATTTCACAACCATTCGTTTTTACTTTTTTTTAGAATAACACAACCGAGCATCCTAATTTCGCCCGTACGAGTTTCGTGTCTACGTACACATTTTAAATCAAGTACTAATATTTAGTGGATTTTGAGAGTTTTCTTATTTACAATGTTGAAATCAAATATACAACGCGCATTGACTAATTATTTTGTTTTTGCAATTCTTAAACCACACTTGTGATGGTAATTTGAATGATGAATCTTGAATCTTAGTTTAAACAATGTTTATTTAACCATATATCATCAGAAAACAAGCAAACGTGGTAAATTTTCATCCAATGGTATAATATAAGTTACAGACACTACACTAATCATCAGAATACAATCAAACGTGACTAAGTTACACGTGTCATGCATCAATACGACATTTTAAATTAAAAAACAAATACGATATGACTAAAAAGCTTCCAAAATGATCGAAACATGATTATGTCCTTTTATGAAGTTAGACAGAATTGAGAAGGAAGCATATGGCTTAAACTAAGTCTCTCTTTCTGCGAAGATTGCATTGACTCCGGATAATCACGTCAGAATGAACATGTTATCGTGTTTGTCACATGTTTTCTCCGTGACAGACAGGGAAATGAAGCTATTGCCGGATCAGACTAACAACTTGGGACCAGAGACGAGGAATATGGTAAGTCCTATAAATTTCAGAAGGGTCTTAATAAAAGACAGTTACTATTATAACACCGATCTAGAGCCCGGGGAAATTTAGGTCATTAACCGATGGCATGTCGCCCTGAACGTAACAGCAGTACTCACTGTGAAATTCAGTCATTGTAACTTGTTACGAGGAAATGAGAAAAGTTCAATAAAATCGATCACTGAAACTTAATGTGTGCGTTTCTGATCCCAAAAGCACACCTAAATTACGATCAATGTACGTCATTTAAATACTTTGACAGATGGAACTACTCCATTAGCGCACATTGAAAACAATGCACAATTCATGTTGTTTATTCTGCTAAAACATTAACTTCGTTAATTTCTAATTCATACTAGCTAATTGAAATTATTCCAATAATAATTTCCCATTTGAAACAGTAAGCAATGACTTTCGTAACAAAAGTAAGTCATTAAATATCGTTTACATTATTGGTATGATCACAATAACACGTCGTTTACTGTACATTTTGGAAATAAAACTATAGTTCATTAAACAATCTTTAACAAATAAAAAGGCAAAGAAAATCATCTATGTCTTTCTGTCTTGCTGGTGCAAAACACGATTATTATGTTCATGATGCATTTCTTTAGCAATAACTCAAAAGCAACAATTGATTCATTTTAAACTGGTAAATTATTCGATTTGCACTTCGTACATGGACTTATAATAAATTGTGTTTAACGATAAAATGTCAATGTTTTCATACGAATACTATACAACCATTGAATNATATATATATATATATATATATATATATATATATAATTATATTACAGAAATAAATATTAAACAGATATCAACAAACGAACATACTATCAACAATTCTCAAATAATGATTGTAACTAACACAGCTGATTTTAAAATTGATCTTGCATTTAATGAAATATTTAAAATATAATTATTTAAGGCAATATTCTTAAATAATATGATATTTGTTTTCAAATATAATTATGACACCAATTTTAATTATTTATTAGCAGTGTATACCAAATACTTAAAGCGTCGTAAAAAATGCATCGTGTTGAATTGATTACCAATTAGAAATATCACAATGGCATGAACTATACAGCATTAAAAGGTATATTTGTTTTGCCAACAAACCTATGGTGGAAGAATGGTATTGTTTTTACAATAATTGGAACCAAATACCTACAGCAATTAGGTACCTAACATAACTGCTTGACTATAATGTTTATTTTACTCAAAACGCTAAAGCCAATTTTGAAAGACAATGACATGTAATTATGTTTTATTCTTTGATGTTGTGATAGTACACGTGTTTTTAAAGTGAACTTTAGAGTTAAGAATACGTGGCTATTATGTTTTCTCTTTCAGTTCTTTGATGATATTTCAATCTTATATGTTGTAACATGAGGTTCACTATGTTTATTTGTATATTTATTACTGTTTATGTTTTTGTTTTTTTAACTTATTTATCCTTAAAGCAAGAAAGGGATTGACAAAGAGTTATCCTAAAAAGATGAGATAATAACATTTGACACAGATATATCCTGGAAATGGGTTAACATGTTCACAAATATTTAAACAGCTAAAGTATTTGGTGTTTTATTCAATTGTCCCTTTTCTATCAGTCTGTCTATGCATTATTAATAAGTGAACTATGCCCAAGGATTTATGAGACACGCTTATTGCTATCATTGACAGACAATGTAAAGACTCGTATATTGTTTTGGCGTGAGTGTGTTTTTTTACATTTATTTTTCATTTGGGATGTTTGTTTCTTATTCTATTCGATTTTACTTAAATATTCCATACTTAATTAAGTATAATAGTTAGTTATTGGCACAGCGTTATTATGTTGTGAGTCAGACGGGAATCATATGGAAGGAGCAGCAATGTATGGTATATCAAACACAAAACATGCCTGAAATTTCTGAGCTACTGTAAAAAGTGACTTCTTGTATTCTTTAAGTGAATCTTATTTTTCGTTTATAAAACATCATTGCAAATGCTCATATCGTTCATTTAATAATTATCATAGAGTGAAATCAACTAAAGGCGGACTTCTAATAGTTATTGTGATACAAAAACAATCGTTGCAGTTCGGCGCCAATGATTTTTATTCAATTATTTGTCCTTACAATTATCCTATGTATTTGACTATAGATTCTCATGTTTCCAGTTTTTCAAGAGTAATACCAACATACATGTAATGGAGTAATTGTTGAACCGTATGAGCTAATTTTTTGTACTGTTTCATGTAATCCGTGCAAAATAGGTTCTCTACTAATAGACTTTTTTCACATGTACGGTTGAATCTCTTTTAACAGTGTTATGTTGGTTTTGGGAATCAAGCTTTCAGGCGTATTTCTTTGTATAGGATTCGCATCGGTAAAAGCACTATATTTATAAGCATATACATGTCGTATATATGTTCTATTAAGTTTTGTCATAGCGTTTACTATTAAGAGCTTATTATAAGTGAAATATGTATGTTTGAGTACACTCAATATAAAGTTTCGTGTCTCATTAGTCTTCCATTCTTCAGTCTAAGAATGCGTTTACGACATTTTAACACTGAACTAACATGTTTAAAAAGTTTATATGTTCGTATCGATTTTGTGCTTAAAACATATTTTCATTTCACATAACGTCAAAGGGCATTTATGTCAAACGATAGTTTTATTCCTCGTTCCATAATTAAATTTAATTATATTTTTCACTTCTTCTGTCTTTCAAATATCAATGCTTGTTTTAAGATTGCTAGATGTACTTAAGAGGTTTTGTTTATCAAATGTTTCCTTTTTGTTCAGTAAAATTACACTTTTAACCGCATATATTTTATGAGCTTTAATGAAAAGGAATCACGTATGATATAACCTCGTTATTTGTTTGCCGTAAATTTTAAAACGAGTTTATACAGAATATACTACAACAGTCCATACCGCGCTTATAGATATATGATTAATGAATTTTTAGACATTAATAACAATCGTCATCGTTGCAGAATTTCGTAACCGAAGTGAACGTTTGTTATCGCATTTGATTTTACATGCACATCTACACGACCTGTACTCTTTGCAGTTTAAACATGGCGGCGAGAAAATCGGTATGACATTGTTTGTTAGTATTATTGTGTTTATGTGTAGATGTGTGTTTTTTTTTAAATATTTATATGTCGCCATGGAACACGCGAGTATTTGTTTAACCCATTTATGCCGAGTGGACTCTCCCATCCTTCTAAATTGGATAAATTTATTTCCAAAATTAGGGATGTCAAGTATATTTATCTCTATATTTAGAATATTTCTTACAGAAATTTCTTTAAGCAAACAGCGCAGACCCAACCGTACTGTTGTAACACGGAATACTGATTAATAAGGATAAAATATCTGGTAAACATATTATTTAAAAATCTTTAAAAATACATAGAGTCGTTTCATTACAATATTTTTGCTGTTTATAAACAAACGTATACTGCTTGAAAGTGTCGCATAGTACATAAGATAGAACACTTATATAGGATATTATTAATTCTTGTGTTTTTTTTTACCTCTATTTCAAAATTGTACCATGTGGATAAAGATTGCCAACTAATGCATCAGCAACAAGTATGTAATTAGGCTGCTCAATATGTTACCTAGCAAATAGCTTTTTAATTAGTGTTTAATGACAAGCAGATGTTGTTTGATGACCATTAGTACTCGCATTAGTTAATCACGCAATACAATATAATATAGCGTTATATAGAAAAATAAAAACACAAGCCGACGTTAACCAGTGGTTTTCGTTATTAAAATAAGTAAGTACTTTGTTATAAAATTAACTACCAGAAACATATATGTCACAATTACAGAAAATATTGAATTTACCATTTTTCCATTTGGTTTGGTATTTATGGTTTTTGCATTCGTATTTATCGAACGCAGTTTTGAATTGCGTACGAAATTATCCTAACGCAAATGACCACTCCAGAATATGAAGTGTTTTGTATGTATAATCATCAATATTACACGTTGATTTTATTTTATCCTACACTTACATGATTTTAAAGAAAAAACTCTGAATGTCGTGTAAACCTGTGCTTTACATGCCTACTAGCCTTTACACTGCTACTTCATGTACAAGGCGGACTACATTTGTGGCTTTTCACTTTCGATTAAAGGTTAAATGAAGTTAAGACTTGTAGACGATTACAATCTTTATTATATATA
>VMBQ01000604.1:6043-139602 GCA_007657795.1 Dreissena rostriformis | reverse complement strand
GCAAAAATCGTTGAAACATTCGTTGAAAATTTCATATTCAGGCCATTTTTAATACACAACGGTGTCATACTCAAATTAAATATAATACAAAAACACATCGAGATATTGATCCTGGCAAAATAATTCATAGCACGCGTCATTTTATGTTACAGAAAGTCACCTCTGGATGTCTATGAATTAAATTATGGGGAGATAAATTATTAAATACATTAACTAACATTTATTTCACATTAACTGACAACATTTAATAGTAAACACATGATCATATAACTATTCATGTTTTTCTTTTTCTTTTATCGCAATCATCATACGCATTTTTGTTAATATACTATCCTTGTTGTTTTCAATTTCATTGAAACTTTAAGAAAAAACAACAGCTTTGTATTATAATCTTTGGCTTTAGAATATTTAACATTAAATATGTATTCATACATGATACTCGATCGTTTTTCTATACACGAACAGTTAAATTATCGTTCAACCTTTTATTAACAACGTAAAAATAAGTCCTAAACTTTAATACATCTAAGTGCGATAAAGTTTCGGTAGCAGTTGCAAATTATTTTCAATAGATTATAAATTTACTATTATAATGTTTATAAATATCTAAAACAGTATGTGTGTAATTTGTATGTAAACATACTTAACTGGTTAGAATAATCACTCTTAAGACATTAACGATTGCGCATCAATTACGGACAATTTAACTTCCGTTGCCTTAAAAGTTAGTCGAATAAAAAAAAGGAAGAGGCAAATTAAATTTAGTATATTTCGGATTATCCTATTATCGACGACTAAAGTGACAAGAATTTTCAATGTGCATAGAATCAGGTGATCACTTTATTAATGTGATCATCAATTTATGTGCTAAAATTACGGTACGGTCAACTATTGATGGTGTCTCTTATCGAACATAAAGTTACAACTTTCTAACATATTTCGTTTCGACGCAAAACAAACACAATTCGCTGTGTGATTAATTGCTTTTCGGCATAATGTCTCAGTGTCTGGCTCTGTGCACGTCAATTACTTCTCATTAACTGCTGAGCTTAAGCAGTAATAACCGAGGAACGAGACATCTTCGGACTATATATTAATGGTGTGGAAACTGCGCGAGAGCGTTTGACATTTCAAGACACCGTCGGGAGTATGGAAGTAGAAGCTTTGCTCAGAGCTGCTGTCTAGAAGACAAATGAAGTACGGCCTTATTAAGAAACAGAGTTATCCCACTGACGTAAGTTGTGTTATTATTCCATATTTGAAACCGGTGAACTCATTTTACATTATTATTGTAATAACAAATTATATAAGTTAGCATATATAGTAGATAAATAAATTTCGTCATTTGAAAAAAAAAATCAAACGTCATTTTTGATGTTTCGTTGATAATCATCGATTAACCACGCGTTGGATTTTTGTTTGTGTGCGAATGTAACCGAGGTGCAGCTATTGTTAATAGCTTGTCTAAAGCCATGTATCAAAGTGATACAATATTTGTTTATTGGTAGATTTTTTAAATGTTTTGGTAAACTTCGAATTCCATCTAACACAGTATTATTCAATAATTACCATAAACATATCATTTATAGCATGATACAAAACATTGACTCGAATACAGGTAGTTTGAAACACATCTCGAGGCTTTAAAGATGACACTGTAATTTCGGAATTCGTTTTCATGGCAATATATTATGTATTGATTAATGTTTTTTCTTCACTCGATTCAGACATTATCGCAGAAAAGTATAGCGTTGCTCTCCGGTATAAAGGAAATGCTAATAATAAAATGTCATTCTATTTAAGTACAACTTGAAGAGTTCGTCGGCGAGACTTCAATGTAAAGACTTCAATGACGGCTTTCGGGACTGCATATCCAAAGCCAGCGGCATGGTACAGGGTGCCGAGCATCGCCGCTTCGCCATCCGGGACCTCCGAACCTCTTCTGGTGTAGGGGAGGGCTCCGCGCGGTCAACCGTGGTCCAGTTGGCATTCTCCTCCTTGACTGATTTCTGCCAACAGAGGGACTTTGCCTTCGCCGACGAACTCTTCAAGTTGTACTTGAACAGCGAGAAGGAACAGAACGAAGGTTTAGAGGTCAATTTATCCATTGTATATAAGTTGTCACACCACTGTCTTATTAAATGAAAGACACCGTAATTTAGTTATTCCCTATTGCTGTCAAATTCTATCGCAGGCTCCACTTTCCAAATTGATAAAAATAGTGTATAATTATTTGTTTTTAAATATTTGTTGAGATCAATTAAATTGTAATTGTATCATAATAAATACACAACATCACATCCTGGTTGACTGCTGGGGAGAGGTCCCGTTTGTCATTGTCAGTATTGGCACGCGAGAGAAAAATGGATTCCGTGCGAGCATCTCATTGCGCCATTAATAATTCAAAGCTAATATCTGCACATTCGTTCTGTCCGCCATTAGAACAGATTAACAATCTATTTTCGGAACGGTTCGGCAAAAGTGATGGTTGGCTTCCAATAGTTTGACACAAATGTTTATAAAACCTGCCGTCTTTCGGAGCTTTATGCGGCTGCAATAAGGTCCTAGCGTACTAATAATGATCTTCGTGAGTCGATTGCACAAAACAAATATTCAAAGTGCACTTGGGTATACAAAATGTTTAGTTTTAATTAAAAACTTAACTATCGTGTCGATGTCCTAACTAAATAATTTTAACACTCAACTCAGGAAATTTCAACGTTCGTGTTTTGCGATATTTGATATAATTTTAAAATCATTTCCACGTCTTCTTGTACGCGTGAGAACAATCGGGATGACACAACACAATTAGGCGGACGCTAATTACTCGCAACAAATACATTTGTTATCATCAACGAAACATGACAGTTCACATACACGCACTAGTATTCAGTCGATGACGTTATGAGTTTTCATGTATCAAATGCGCACACAACGCTCAATATTTCTTTGTTGAGTGATAGCACACTTTAACACAGCATGTGTCAATTCTATGTTCAGGATTTAATTGGGCAATTTGACACACAAAACGGACGCGAAAGCACTCATTTGATAGAAACATCCACTGATTGTTAACAACGTTACAGCGATTCTCATACGATTGATTTTATATCTCGATAACTGTATTTGGAAAAATGACGCTCATGGTATGTTTACACTAGTTGTTTTTTTTAAATCTGGGTCGAATTTACTCCATCCACCGTGCGCTTTACAATATGACACAGGCCTTTTCCCGATAGTTAACCTCCGTGCAAGCTGTCGCTGTATTATTTAAAATAATAGTTCAAAGCAGCATAAATCTAAGCATGACTTAATCATTGTTTTGTTTTAAAAGGATCAATAAAACAACAGCAGCGAATTACTTTATTTTTCTACTTAAATGCAAACAATTCTAAAAAAGTTTTCTGAACGTGTTATTCACTCCTCGTTTCATGCAATAATAATATCCAGCACCAACCAGCGTTGACTGAGTACATTTTCGCTCGTGGACATGCGATTGACCATGGGTCATATCAAAATAACAATGGCTGTTTTTTGTTCCAGTATTGGATGTTACTTTTCTGCTTCTCGATGTTATCACAGCCCGATATGGTAGCGGTTTTCCTGGCAGAAAGTGGCCAATTAAAGAAGAGTATCGAGTTGTGTACGTTATTAGGGACAACGATGACGAAGTATTCTTGGCTTGAACAAAGGCAAACAGAACATTGTACATTAATGTATGACGAATTTGTTGACGATATTTGTTAACGTTTACGTCCAACATGACATGACCAAATAAACACATGTAGCATTTCATTTCGTCTAGATATTACTCTTTTTTGAGTTGTTCGCCCTTCTATTATGTTTGTTAACGAATGGACTTGTATGCAATGGTATCATTAGAATTTTACCATCAGAAATTGTGAACCGTGAGCTGAAAATTCTAGCCGAATCATGCGAAGATGGTGTTATGTCATTTGCGGCCAGTGTAGCTCCAGACAAGATCAGGTTGAGATCACGAAACATTGACTTTGTAGCGCACTGTGTAGTTTTTGACCAGACTGTGCAATTCTTATTACAACCTACAATAAAATACTTTATTGGCGTAGATTATTGTTACATAGTCAAATCGCTTAATAGACTCATTGTACATGATAAGGGACCACCTTTATTGTCGTTAAAACAACAAGAAATTTCATACACGCTTTTGTGATAAACAATTTCAGTAAAAGTGATTGATCAAGGCTAACTCTTCAAAAATTATAATCTGCAATCTAGTTTGTGGAATCCATTAAAATATTTAAACCAAATATCTTTTACACCGATAAAAACATTCATTGCGATAGTGCATTGATCAATCACGTATTACCTTTTGTTTGTTCTCCTGGTTTTGGCATTTAAAGGTTTTCATCTTCTGTAATGTACTGGTTCCAACTAATTAACTAACTGTGAAATTAAAACATTACCCTTCAATAACACGTTAAATGATATTGCAGGGTAAAAAATTGTTTCACGTAAGACGAAGCTATTGGAAGTTCCTTTTTCTTGATAACATCTTAAGTTTGCAAGAGCTGTTGTATCTAAATGCCACTAATGCGTTATAAATAGAACACTTAAAAAATTAAACAACTGTTCAGCGAACTAATTAGTCCTCTGTCCATATCGTTGAAGAACATATTGTCTCTAAAATATAATGTTCAACTATCATTTAACTGGTATTTAATAAATGTCATACGAGCAATAACGAAAGCATAAAGCTCGTGGGATATTAACGTACTTAAATTATATATTCTTGACATTGAGACATTCGCCTTGACAACTACGCTTTAATAGCACTGCTCATGTACTGAATGTTGTATTGTGTATATTGTATATGTAAACAAAACAATAAACATTTGCCAATAATTTTAAACTATTTACTATGTAAACAAGTAAGTGAAATAACAAATTTAAACGTCTATTTACATAAACAATAACATAATTACAATGTTATTTACATAACATAACAATTTGTTAAGATATTTTAGTATGTAACTTCAAACACGTATTGCTATCAATTAATAATGCTCTAAAACCGTAATAATACAAATCAAACGACTTGTTTTCACTATTATCTAAACCAATATGGAAGGTAGGTCGGCTAAACAGCTTTGGTCAATGTGTTTACGAGACTAGGATCGTTTTCCACTTGAATAAGGAATTGCAATGACGTGCATATGTCTTCCAAATCAATATAACCACTCGTCATTTAGTAAATTTTAGTTAACAGTTAATTCATCAACACTCAATCTGGAATACCAAACAAAGTCTATGGTCGGCATAAACAATAACATGAAACCAAACCACNGCATGCCAAAAAAAACATTATTTTTTTTTCTCAAATCCATTCGTTGTAGTTCAACGATGTTTCTTGCCAAGGATATCCAAAGTTCTTCAAAATTCCCACCACGTCAATCAGAGAATGCTGTCTGAACGAACGTATTTTTTAATCGCAATGAACACATCGAAACACTGCCTTATATCGAAACAAACACAAACCCAACACTCAAAAAGCGACTGTCTTTTCAACGTCTCTTCTTCTGTGCACATTTAATTATTGTCAATGTAAATTGTCTGCCAACATTGTTTCACGAATTCAATTTTTCCTCTCGCTCAGTAAAGTTATCTTGATACCAGTTTGTGCTTCGAGGAATTTTTCTATATCTCTTACAACCCTTCTCCTTTATGTTCCAATACGTGTCGGTTTTGTGGATTTAAATGTTACTCGCTATATGCAGTTAAACATCAAGTAATCAATAGAAACAGCTGCTTTAACTACCTGCATTGTTTAATAGTTTGAGCCTTCATAACAGCTACCAATATGTCCATTGCTTCTAAATATAGCTTATGAAGACATACACGTGCTCGATATATAATGTATTCTTACTTGCGAGCAATTCCCCCCCCCTACTGAAACTAATGGTTCATGCAAAATGTGTGGAAGTAAAAATAGGAGTTAAATTTATTCCGCCCGAGATCAAAATAAATCGTCAGATACTCACACAGTCTACGCAAAAATTATAATTAATTCTAGAACATATGCCGAACATTCGTTGTTACTATCAAATATGTCGTTTATGGAACGAACCCTTGATAACTAACCGAAAACAGCGGACATGGTCAATTATAAATCATATTTTTGTCTAACACACTTTATTCAGTTGTGTCTATGTAAAGTATGGTGCATATGTGGATAGTGCGAATATAACGAAAACTGTAAGCGTTAGTTAGACGCGTGCTGTGTTAGAACAGCGTCGTTTTGTAAATCCGATAACGTGGTTTCGTCCAGGCCTTCAATAATATCTGTAAATTAAATAAGAGTATAGTAATTAAACTACTGAGATCAATTACCTGTCCGAACGCATCGTGTATCATATTTGTAAATCAGTCTAAGAAGAGATTATATTGAGATTTTCTAACGACAATCTAAGAGTACAACCAACGTAATATACACTCACTCTGTAGCATTTACAGTGATCAAGGCGGCCTAGTTAATTTACAGTTACGGTGCATGAATCGGTAAAAGGTTGTTCTCACCATGGAACTCGATGCTGTCAAAGTTTGTGTGTTTCCGCTTGTAGACGGACTGAAGCATATCCTCCACTTCCGCGTCCGTCATCTTTTCACCCATGGTGGTCATAAAGTAGCGGAAGTCCTTTATGGAGATCTTCCCGTCCCCGTCCCCGTCCAGAACCTGCAAGATGAGAAAAACTTATTTATTCCTGATAATGATTAACAAGTTACAGTAGGAGCATTTGCATGTCATGATAATTGTCATGAGTGCGCAGTTAACAAGAGACATTGGCATGGCGCCCTTAGGAACTGGTTTTTGTTCGAGCAATTAGAGTGGTATAAGAGCTCAGATTAGACATTTTTTATTGAAAACAAAAACAAATACATGTAGCCAAGAAATTGGATTGACTTATCATCATTAGAAAAACATCTTTGGGAAAACATGAATACGAAGCCATTTGACGTTGTCCATTGGTTAATTATATCAACAAGGAGGACCCTGGTGATCCTGGAAAGCTCACCTGAGAAACTGTACCTAAGTGGTTTAATACTCAAAACCCCTGGTTTGGATCTTCTTTTGACGACAAGAGTATTATTTAAGAAATACTTGTATGTACGTCTATAGAAAACAGTTCACATAACCACACAGTTATGGCCAATTTCGAATCCAGAGGCATACATGTACTTTGAACAAAAGTATTAGATGACGACTTTCTGATATGACATACCAAATATTACCAAATAATACACTTATGGGTCTTGTTGTTATAAAAAAAAACATTGTAAGTTATTTTGCTTATAAAATTTATAATCCCCGAGCGGGGCCAGTTTTGACCCCTAAGGCATGTTTTGAAAAACACTTGAAAGCTGATCACTCACAATACGATGTAAAACAAAAATACTAAGTCTCTGGCCCTTGTGGTTTCTGGCAGGATGTTTAAAGCTTTAAGTCACGCTTTAACTTTATACATACTAGGAAAACAATTTATTCCCCAGGGCGGGTCCAATTTAAACCCCAAATGAGCTGATTTTTACAAATTGTGTAGATGGCCACAATGAAAATGTGAAAATGTTACATACCGAATAGTTAACATCTGGGCCATTGGATTTCATATGAGATGTTCAAATATTTTAAATCAGCTTTTGCCCCTTAACATTAAATATCAACGAATTGGAACTTTTTAAACAATCTTTAAAGAGGGTTGCCCAGGTATCCTGCCTGTGAAGTTTCATGAAAATCTGCCAATTTAACGCATCCACACACACGGACGGACGACCGACATAACGGTATCCAATAGCGGACTATGAGTACGTTGTGCTCAGATGAGCTAAAATGTGCATGAGAGTGTGGTCGCTTGGTAATTTATTGTTCGAGGAAAATATTAAACAAACATTATGATCAAAGGTTTGTTGCGAAATTGGCGTGGTTACCTCGAAAGCCTCCTGAATATCCTCTTTATCCTGGCAGCCGTACAGTATGCCTCCTCGCCGAGCCATATAGCGCTCGATCTCCGCGAACGTCACAGAACCTCGCGCTGAAAGCATACAATGCCAAATAATGTTAGAGCTTGTGAGATATGCTCAAAGTACAAATAACTTTGGAATTATTGCATCACTGAAGATGAAAATGTAATTTGCATATCTCCACTTCGTGGTTATGAAATATTCTATAGTTTAATTGAAAATATTGTTAAATGTGTCTTCATGATGGTAGCAATAATATAAATTATATTTGCATTTAGTACCATGTTACTTGGTCGTTCGATTTATCCTCAAACTGAAACTATGAATACAACACACCACAAAATTCATGGGAACTATGCCGTGTTTACATGTTTGGTAGTAATTCAGCTCACAAGGACGAAATGTCTGTTGGAAGGCAATTTGTGTACTGCTACATTTGCCCTTTCATTGAAATAGTACAACGTTCTTGAGATGGATATAAATGCCATTTTGCCTGTCTAATCGTCAAAAGGCTACCAGTTTATGTTTCGATAAACATACGATAGAAGCATATTCAATTCAATTGAACGATATCTATAAAAAAAAGTAATAAATAAAACATGGCCTCTGATTGCCATGACTATATCAATTACATGTCTTATTTTTGCGTAAAGTACCATGTTGCTTTTATCCTCAAACTGTTACTAAACACCCCATAGTTTCTGGGCAATATGCATCCTTAGCATTTTGTATGAATTAATCTCACCAGTTCAAAATGGCTGTTAAAAACCACTTGGTGAACCTCTATATTAACCCTTGCATTCAAAAAGTACAACGTTCTTGAGATATATATAACTAGCTAAGCCTCTCCAAATATAAGCTATGCCCACGATTATAATAAGATTTCCACCAGCATGGCAAATATAAATTTGACAAAAAGCAATTTATTTTCCATAAATATTTTATCACCTTATAAACCGTAATTTCTTAGAACCATGTTATGTTTGTTATCTGTCGAATTAATCCAATCTCGTGAGCCGTATTACCGGGGACTTAGTTCAGCAAATGAGAGAGCAACCACATATTCCATCTAAACTCCAATCCCAACTTAATGATCTTCACAAGTAACTTGTCGAGTTTTTTTCATTAGGTTTTTATTGAAAGATTGCATTAAGAACGACGGAAGTGTAATAAAAGCAATTCCCTGGCCTTTTGTGAGAAATAATACACTATTTGTATGGATATGTGCAGACTGTCTGTAGATGATTTTCTTATTGCCAGTGTAACAGGCAAATAGAAAAATACGCATTACCATACTGTTTCCATAATTCAGCAAAACGGATATGCTCTTGCAGCAAACACATCCTTTATTGTTTTATTTAGAGCTTTTACTTTGACCAATCAAGTCCGTAGTCTAGACACATATCTCTTACAACCCACTTACACATAAACACACATCCTGGTATAGCCTTTGACGTGGAATGAAAACAACAACTCTGCTGGTTCAAATGGCCTTCTTGCAGTATGACAATATGCAAGCATTGTTCATAAAGATAATAACCTGATACTCGACCATAAGAACGAAATTTAGCCGCGCCCTGGGGAAACCGGGCTTTATGCATAAAGTGTCGTCCAAGATTATCCGGTCTTCTGGTTTCATATTAATTGTAAACAAAACACGTACAGCTGACTACGAGCTCGTGTTTGGCCTCCTCGAGTTCACACTCTGATGGGTTCCACCCCAGACATCGAAGCATGGCCCCGAGGTCCCTGGCCACCATTTTGTTCTTGCCTCCCTTTTCGAACATCACAAAGGCCTTCCGGAGTTCTGCAAGTAATTCTGCTAATTTATTCATTATAAACGATTCATATATACTGTAAATAATTCGATTAATTTTGTTTTAAAAATACGCTCGATTAGATAAATATTAAGTTTAGCTTTATATAGCGTAACTGCATATATACATGTATAATATATGACGTGTGATTAAGTTGTTTATTGCAGCATTGCTTTTTCAATTAAGTAGTTGTTTTTCCGATCATTTACTGATTCACAGTTTAAAGCGTCGCACGCATACTTATATTAAAGAGCTATTTTATTTAAAAGCTTGAAACTGACTCGTGAACCTGACAAGTAAGATGTAAAATAAACGTACCGAAAAAATGAAAACAGCCAGGACTCAGGGTTATCGACTGATTATTAGACTTAACCTTAACCTTTAGTGGTAACGCACTTATATAATGCGTAAGTTAACCCCATACGACAAATTCATATTCCAATCTCATCTTAATTTTGGGTTTCTAAAGCGAATGTAACCTTGAGTACTAAAGAAATCATGACACATGTTGTGTTCATGTATTGTCTTCGGCAGAAGATGTTGTTATCATCGATGGTATTTAATCATCGTCAACAAAAAACTCGTGTAGGTTTGGTAAATGTTCTTTCTATCATGCGCGTGTATATCTTCATGAATTGTGTCTACCCTTTTTATTTTCCATGTTTCTCTATAGAAAGGCTGACATAAACATTATCCAAAAGAATGAGAGAAAACACTTGTCAAAGACACAAGTCTTTACCACTGTGGATAGCTGTTAAAATATCTAAAATAATTAATGCTCACATCTGGATTCTATTTTAAGATTATGAGTTAGAGCTAATTCAAAGATAATTAAGAACAATCACATCTTTCGGTGATTTCATTATGGTATTCGACGGAAGTAATCAATGAAAAAGGTCAATAACAATATGAGTTAAGGACGAGTTGGGAGGATTTCACAAATATGCAATATAACTACAGAAATTCAATAAATTCAATATAGCCAATATTATAAGAAATGTGCATATATGTATAATAATTGAAGTGAGTCAAGAAGATGCAGCACTACACGGTATGTTCTGTAAAATATCGTTTTTAATTACATGTTTGTTGTTTCTGAGTGGTTCTTCACACTTAACAACTGATTCGAAATATCACCTATCTACAGTCCTACACCTTCTAGTTTTGTGCGTCATTTTCCAAAAATCAACCGTTTGTATGGGGATATAAGATTTGGTGTGAAGAATCAACATTGCGTCTTAATAGGCTACCTTACGATAGTTGTATATGTAGGCCTGGTAAATTATCGATAAAACTGTCTTTAACAAAGTAAATACTATTCTCTACAATTTTCTTTTATAACTAGTCATGCATTCAATGAAACATGACTATTTTCGGTGATGTAAATCTCGAGACAATTAGTTCTAATAATCATTCTTACTGTGCCAGTTTTGTGTTCGTTTTGAAACAGAGATTCGTCCAGCAAGTTATGTTTAATGCATACAGACATTAACAAGTAACCTCTTCTCAGAGTTTCAATAACGTATTTCTCTGAGTATAAATTACCTTTTCTCTGATCCTCTGTCAATTCATGTTCCTCTGTTGAAGAAATCGAGTTGGAAGGCTGTAAACAAAGGCAATATGCATGACTTTTATGTTAATTTACTTAAGAAAATTCTTCACATTCTTTGCAAAAAGACAAACATTAATGGCATGCTTCCCTAGTAACTATGTAACCCAAAATCTACAGAATCACATGTTAATATTGAATTAGAAAATATCTAATATATTTCAAAATGATGACAATTTTGTACTTTTGTTAACAATACAAAACTGATTATCGTCATTTCACCCTATTGAATTAGCATTTTCAATCAAGTATTACTATTTTGTGGATTTTGAGAGCCTTTTTTAGAAATTACGAAACGAACAAAAAAAAGAACACTGCGGATTGATTTATAAGTGTTGTTTGCGTATCTTAACCAACACTTGTTTTGGTGGTTGGAATGATGAATCGCAAAGTAGAATTTCGCAATATTTATTTAATCAAATGAACATGCGAGCATCAGAAAACAAACATAGCTGGCAAATTGGACAACGTTAAATCAATTCGACATTATGAATTAATCAAACTTACAAACTGAGTAAAAAGCTGCGATGATAATGCAAACAATTCCTATGTCATTCTTTGAAGCTTGACATAATTGAGAAGGAAGCCGATGGCTTATACTTAGTCTATATTCTGTGAAGATTCCATTGATTCCGGATAATCATGTCAGAATGATTATGATATCGTGTTTGTCATATATTTTCTATGTGACAGAAAAGGAAATGAAACTATAGACGGATTAGACGAAAACTTGGAAACAGAGGCGAGGGTTATGGTTGGTCCTGTAAATCTAATCAGAATGTTAAGACATAACAGTTATTATTATAACACCGATCTACAGCCCTGGGGAATCGACGACATTGACCGAAGGCATGTCGCTCTGCACTTGACAGAATTATAAAATTATGTATGCAGACTCATGTTAGTCTAACTTGTTACGAGGCAATTAGATAAGTTCCATATAATTGATCACCGAAACTTAACTTTAATGTTTCTGATCCCAGAATCACACCTTAATTACATTAACTGCCATTCATTTAAATACTTCAACAGATAAATATATTCCATAAACGCGCATGGTAAAAAATGCTCAATGTATGTTTTATATTCTGTCAGAACATAAATTACGTTTGGTATCAATTTCTTCTAACTTATGTACATCATTCTTACATTTTACATGCAACATATTTTCTCAACTGGGACAATAAGCCATACATTTCGAAACAAAGGTCATTCTTAAAATATTGTATATATTATTATTATGAAGATAGCACTGCACTATAACGCGCCGTTTACTCTAACATTTGGAAATTAAACTATACGTAGTTCACTTTAACAAAAAGACAACATGAAACGGCAAAGTGTAACATGGATGTGTTTCTGTTTTGCTGGTTCAAAACAACATTATTTTATGTTAATGGTGCATTTTGTAAACAATAAATCAAAAGCAACGGTTTATTATTTTTAACTTTGAAATATTTTATTCGAATAAAATAACTGCCCTTTACAAGGACTTATGAAAAAAAATCTGTGATGATAAAATCGCACAGTGTTCGTGCGAATATCATACATGCATCAAATATTAATAGAGAATAATAGGTTAGTGTTGATTATAGATCAGGTTTATCATGCGAGGCTTAGAAACCAAAAAGCACGAGCCTTGGCGAATACTTTTCGTTTTCGTGCCGAGCATGATAAACCTGATCTATAATCAACACTTACCTATTATTCTATTTATCCCACTGTTTATTCAGGAAACCATTTTATTTAAACAAAATCAGTTTAACTGGAAAATTTCGCTGGATTTATGACGTCATTTTGTCGAAAAGATGACGTCATTTCATGCCGTGTATTATAGCAGAAAATTAATCAACGGGGCTTAATCGACCGAATTCGCTGTAAAAGTGGGATAAACATTTTTACACGCATTGCGCTTAAAAAATAATCTTAGAAATAAATATTACATAAACACGAAAGAACGAACATACTGACAGTTCATATCAAATACCTAAAGCGTCGTAAAAATGCGCTGTGTTGAATTGATTACAAAATAACAATATCACACTGGTTTAAAAAAATACAATATTAACAGTTTAAGTTTTGTGTCAACAAACCTATTATTAGTAAAATTGCACAATTATTGGGACAAAATAAATATAGCAATTTAAAGGGACTGTCAACCACGAATGACGAAAGAAGAAAAGTTATAAAATACCGTAATTTTTACAATTATTAGTTTATATTGATTAAAATATCTCGACTGGTATATTACATTACTTGAAAAAAGTTCATATTTTCAGTATATTCGGTAATAAAATTTCGCGATGTGAAATCGAAAGTACATCGCGTAATTAGGTGACATAACAAAAAACACACTATAAATAACGCAAGTAGATTGATCATTTTATATAGAAAATATATACAAATCACTACGAGTGCACAATTTGCATCCCTGGGTTTACCACGTGTCGATGATGGTGAATCTACTTGCGATATTTATAGTTAAGGGGTGTTGCGGCAGTTTATTTAACCGAGGATATATTTATGGCAACACCGATGCTATTATCACAACCCAAAAGTTTTGTTATCAGAATCATCACACATGTATGACCGAGTAGGTTCATAATAGGTACTCAGTGGTTCGATCCCAGGTGCGGTTAACTTTTTTTATTCTTTTTTTCTTTCTTTTATTTCACTATTGTTTTTTTTATCTGGAGCTCTTTAGTCCTGTTGTTTACATTAATCAATTTAAAGCATTTAATCACAAACTCCAAAACATTCCGAAATCTGTCAACAAGTCCCTGTTATGGATGATTAAGGTCGAGTTTAATACTGTATGGTCTTATGTTTGTGATTAAATATTGTATTAGTGTTGTGTTTTAGTAAGCCGTTGTGATCCCAATTAAGATTGTAAACAATCTATAATGTTTATGCATAACAGTCTGTGTACCGGTACTTGGGTTTCGCCTAATTGCTGTATTTTAGGAAATTTGACATAGACGGTAGGGATAGTTGAACAAAAAAATCTCTGTTAAAAGTGCGGTGACCCCCCTTTTTTATTTTTGTTTTATGATAACAATACGTAGATGAACATATTTGAGCAGTTTCGCAAAAAGTTATCAGATAGAACTTTTTTAACTTCCATTTTTGTGTTAAAATAGTAAAAAAATGACGTTATTTTGGGTGACATAAAAATTATAAAAATTAAAATTTCTTAAAATTTAACTTGTGTTCTCCATTTTTTGGTAGTTTGTGGTTTAATTAAATGGTATATGATATATAAATTAGCTTATATAATATCAATATGTTGCCAATTTCATAGGTTATTAATCAGTTTTATGCAATTAGAGATTTTTCAGTTTTAATGAAAAGTACATGTTATAAAATGGTGAATAAAATCAAAACAAGGCCGGTGACCCAATGTTTTTATTTCATTTTTCATATAGTATTTGTATGTAGTACTTGAATATAAATTTTGAGCAAAAGTTATTAGATGGAAAAAAAATCAGCAAAACTGCAGCAACACCCCTTAACTGGTAGTTCCTGGTAGACATACCCAGTAAAATGTTTTGCCGAATATACTGAAAATATGAAAACTTAACAACTTATTTCAAGTAATGTAATATACCAGTCGTGATATTGTAATCAATATAAACTAAAAATACAGTATTTTAGAACTTTCCTGTTTTCGTCATTCGTGGTTGACAGTCCATTTAATACTTGACATAACGTTGTAAAAATGTCGATTTTACATAAAACGCAATTGCCATTCCTGCAAGTCAATGTAAGGCCATACTTATTAATTCTTTTATGTTTTGACTGCAAACTTGGACATTATATTTCCTATTTTAGAGATTTGAATCTATTTCAATCGCATATGTTACACCATGAGGAACACGATACTTCTTTGCATATTTATTGCTACTTTAAGCTTTTGAAACTAAATGGCCTTAAAGCAAAAAAGGGTTTAAAATAGTCAAGGAAGAACAAATAACTATTGACAAAGGGTTAACGTAGCCATATATTTACAGGCAAATATCCATTTAAACGGTTACATTGTTTTGTTTTGTTTGTATATGTCACTTGTGTAGTAGTCCGTGAATGCATTAGTACAGGTCAATAACGTCAAAGGATTTCTGAGACACGCTAAATGCAATCAATGACAGACAGTGTATAGTCTTGTATTTTGTTGTTTTATTTGATCTTTTTGCATTTATTCTACATTTGGGAAGCATTCGGTTGCTTCTCATTTAAATCGTATTAAATTTTATTGAACTTTTACATACTCAATTAAATATAATAGTTTATTATTGGCACATCGTCTTTATGTGGCGAGTTAGGCTGGAATAATTATTAAGGGAGCAGCAAATATCTTTAAATGTTTTCTGTTTTCCATTTAAAGTAGTTCAACATTGTAAGATTGAAGCCATGATTGAGGTGGATATTGCACATGAACTTTAAATTAATGAATAGGATGTTGATGTTAATTCGGGAAAGGATGTTTCTTCCATAACTCGCGAATTGTAGACCTGATACTTATGAACACCTTAGGCATAAATTGCATGCTCGAATCGTGCACTTTTTCATGGTGTTTCACGAGGCAATATGACAGTAAGTTCGTGTGTCCTTTTTATCTATTCAACCTGATTCCATAACAAGAACGCACCATATATTAACCCTAACAGAACTTCACATATTCATGCATGAAGGTCAATTTTGCATGAAGTATGAGCATAAATCAAACAAATGCACATATAGCCAAAAGAAACTGTATACAGCTCATACATCGTTTCAAATTGTGGTATGAAAATATTTGAACTTTCTTAGTAGATCAATGCCTTTAGATAAAAATAAGGTGAAACAAATCCTAGGATTTCTTTAAACTCACAAATCAAAGTAATGTTTTAAACTGACAATCAAAAGAGTAATACTAGCATACAATCAAGGTATTATGCGTATTTCTTTTTTTATAGGATTTACATCGATAAATGCAGTATATTTATCAGCAGATACATGAAGTATTTATGTTCAATTTAGTTTTGCCATAGCGTTTTCTATTGAGAGCATATTGTTAGTGACACTAGCGAAATAAACATGTGTATGTACACGCAATATAATCTTTCTTCTAAGTGTCTGATTATGCTTACATTTTCCAGTCTGAGAATGTGTTTGTGACATTTGAGCACTGACCTAAAGACATTTTTCAAAAGTTCATATGTTTGTATCGATTGTCTGCTGAAAACTTATTTTCATTTCACATCACGTCACATGGAATGTATATCAAACCATAGTTTTATGCGTCATTCCATAATAAAAAAGAATTCTTATTGCTAACTTTTCCCACAAGACGCAACGGCTGTGTCTTTCCAATAGCATTTATTGTTTCAATAGTTCTAGATGTTTTTAAGAGGCTTTGTTGATCAACTGCTCCCTTTTTTTTCAAAAAATAATTTGACTGATCTTTTTAAATAAGATAACAAATATAACCGCACACCATGTGTGTGTGTGATTTATGGATATTTGGACATAACGTACAAACAATCGTCATCGTTTGTTAGTACATTTGATTTCACATACCAATCTCCACGCCCTGTTCTCTTTGGAGTTTAAACATGGCGTCGGGAGATGTATTATTGTGTTTATGTGTACGATGTTTTTTTCATATATATGTCGCCATGGAACACGGGAGTGTTTGTTTCAACTAATATTACGTTACATCGTACAACATCTCAATTGATGAACTAGGCCAAATATTTAGTAAAATAGTAAACATATTGGTTAAGAATCGTAAAAAATACCATATTTTTGCTGTTTATAAACAAACACTTATTTTAAATCTAGTTCAAAATTGTACCATGTCGGTAAAGGTTGTCAACTAATGCATCAGCTATTAATATGTAATTAGGCTGCACAATAAGTTAGCTAGCAAATTGCTTTTTAATTAGAGTTTAATGACAAGCAGATGTTGTTTGATGACAATTCATACTCGCTTTGTAAATTCACAGGATATGTCAGCCGACGTCGAATACACATTAACTACTCCATATCAGGTAATTCAACTCGTGTTTAAGTCAATTATCTTGACAGGCGTCACCCAATGTGTGTGTCAGTGTTGGTATATATTAATACCTGCAATGTATGAACAAGGAGAGAAGGGTCTAACATAGGAGCGAACAGGACATTGTGTTGTTTAAGTTGTTATAGGGCTTCCGCGGTCCTTAACGGAGGTCCTGGACATGCTATTAGTAAAATATAATATTGTGTAGACATGGAAACGTAATGATCATGACAAAATAAAGCGCCAAACAATATTCATCGTGTTTTGTGTCTGCGTTATTATGCTACAAAAGTCCATTTTATAATGTTTTATCCCATAACATATACACACAAAGGATGTCCCTACCAGAAGACTGTCATAAAAAAAGAGAAAAATGCATAATAATGATGGGTATTTACCGAACTGAGTCCCAATCTTGAAATGGATTAAAGCAAAAAAAGGGATGTATAAACACAAACCTGACTGATATTTTATATAAGTGATCAATATTTGTGATAAAATACCATTATGGGCAATTATACAATTATATTGATATTGCCTTCTGACAGTGTTATCGGATATACATATTTTCAGTCAGTTGGTGTGTACACATTTTGATCAAAATATAACATATACCATATAGTTAATGGCGCGATACACGAAGTATAGAAAAAAAAAGCACTAGCCGACGTAAACAAGTGGTTTTCGTTATAAAAATATGTTAAATGCTTTGTTATAAAATTTACTACCAAAAACATATATGACACAATTGCAGTTATTACTAAAATTGCTATTTTTCCATGTTGTTTGGCATTTATCCCCTTTGCATTTGTATTTATCGATCGCAGTTTTAGGCTTGCGTCAGAAATTATACTCACGCAAATGGCCACTCCAGAATATGATTTGTTTTTAGCTATAATCATCAATTTTACAATTTGATTTTATTTTATCCTACACCTAAATGATTTTATTAAACTCTGGGTGTCGTGTAAACTAGAGCTGTACATGCCTAATAACCTTTAAACTGCTTGTTCATGTACATGGCGGACTACGTTTGTGGCCTTTCACTTCTGATTAAAGGTCAAATGAAGTAAAGACGTGTACGGTGTAGACGATTACATTCGTTATAATGTATCAACATCCTCATTCTTTTGGTATTCATGTTCAATATATACATGCATTGAATGAATTCATTTCACAAAAACGTACCGTATACAAATTATAGCCGTAAATTATTAATCCAAGACAGCGTTTCTATTTAAAAAAAAATCGGAATGCAAAATAAATCGTCAAACTGCACGCGCTTGCAAGCTGACATTACGTCACTGGATTGCATCATTCATTGCATTCAATGTCGCGAATGTCAGGGCATTTTGAAACGCAGTTGCATTTAAATATGACGTATGTGCGTGGTAAGGATGGATTATTAAAGTAGAATGTAAATAAAATTGTTGGTATATATGGCTCGCATTATCCGATAAGATTGCATTGTAGATGTTTTTAATAATGTATAATGTACTCGAATTACACGATGTTTAACAATATATAGATTGAGAACAGTGTCAGTGACTTAAAAGAGTATTAAATCTTACATTTGTTTAGCAATGTTCTTTTACTTTTCGACGGATATTAACGAAGAAATTAAAGGATAAATGTCTTTGATGAATTGGTTGTTCATTTGTTAGTTGATCAAATAATATCCACACAATAACCTGCTTACATCAACTGTTAAAAAATGGAATGGCGAATTAAGGATGGCGATGAACACATGTATAGTGTATGCCACATGCAGATTTGCAAATCCTCATGGAAGCAAACAAAACTAGCCGACAATACACATGGTTATTTTAATCCATACAATAACGTTGGTAGGTAAAGAATTAGCCAGTAGAAGTTTGACTTTTATATGCCAGTTACATGTAGTAAAATGTGTGTCAAAAGAAGAGTTGAAGAATATTTAATAAATACTTCATCATTTTTGACGTAGGGGTACATATTTTTTAAGTTGAAATTGGCAGCCATCTTTGTATGAAATGATCTATTCAATTAATGTAATATGTTTTGCCTATCACTTTAAGAAATTAAACGCTAAAATAAAGCGTGTCTCACTAAAGATTTTATTTATAAATAGTGTAGCTAAGCTATGATGTATATTGACGTATCTAGCATTGTATTTGTTTGACCAATATCAACATATTTATTCTCGGCCATTAATGATCGGAAAACATAATAAATTATCGCGCAGTGGATGTTTTCTTTTTTATAAAAAATGCCAAATGTCACCAATTCAACTAATACTGATTGAATCAAACGTTCCTGATTATGACATACCCCAGGACGTGCAAACACTCGGGCGATAATTATGTTAAATATGATCAGGACGAAATTTTAGCGACTGCGGCTTCAAAGGGTTAGTGTAAAATGACTTACCGACGGTACCTCATTGCTGCCGAGTTTCATAATTTGTATAGACTTCAATGACGCTCTTAGGAATGCATATCCAAAGCCAGCAGCATGGCACAGGGTGCCGAGCATCGCCGCTTCGCCATCCGGGACCTCCGAACCTCTTTTGGTGTAGAGGAGGGCTCCGCGCGGTCAACCGTTGTCCAGTTGGCATTCTACTCCTTGACTGATATCTGCCAACAGAGGGACTTTGCCTTCGCCAACGAACTCTTCAAGTTGTACTTGAACGGCGAGAAGGAAAAGAACGAAGGTTTAGAGGTCGATTTATCCATTGTATATAAGTTGTCACACCACTGTCTTATTTAATGAAAGACACCGTAATTTAGTTATTCCCTATTGCTGTCAAATTCTATCGCAGGCTCCACTTTCCAAATTGATAAAAATAGTGTATCATTATTTGTTTTTAAATATTTGTTGAGATCAATTAAATTATAATTGTATCATAATAAATACACAACAGCACATCCTGGTTGACTGCTGGGGAGAGGTCCCGTTTGTCATTGTCAGTATTGGCACGCGAGAGAAAAATGGATTCCGTGCGAGCATCTCATTGCGCCATTAATAATTCAAAGCTAATATCAGCATATTCGTTCTGTCCGCCATTACAACAGATTAACAATCTATTTTCGGAACGGTTCGGCAATAGTGATGGTTGGCTTCCAATAGTTTGACACATATGTTTCCAAAACCTCTTTTTTGCCGCCGTCTTTCGGAGCTTTATGAGGCTGCAATAAGGTCCTAGCGTACTAAAAATGATCTTCGTGTGTCGATTGCACAAAACAAATATTCAAAGTGCACATGGGTATGCAAAATGTGTAGTTTTTATATAAAACTTAATTATCGTGTCGATGTCCTAACTTAATAATTTTAACACTCAACTCATTCGGTAAAGAAATTCCAACGTTCGTGTTTTGCGATATTTAATATAATTTTAAAATCATTTCCACGTCTTCTTGTATACGTGAGAACAATCGGGATGACACAACACAATTAGGTGGACGCTAATTACTCGCAACAAATACATTTGTTATCATCAACGAAAAATGACAGTTCACATGCACGCACTAGTGTTCAGTCGATGACGTTATGAGTTTTCATGTATCGAATGCGCACACAACGCTCAATATTCCTTTGTTGAGTGATAGCACACTTTAACACAGCATGTGTCAATTTTATGTTCAGGATTTAATTGGGCAATTAGACACACTAAACGGACGCAAAAGCACTCATTTGATAGAAACATCCACTGATTGTTAACAACGTTACAGCGATTCTCATACGATTGATTTTATATCTCGATAACTGTATTTGTAAAAATGACGCTCATGGTATGTTTACACTAGTTATTTTTTTAAATCTGGGTCGAATTTACTCCATCCACCGTGCGCTTTACAATATGACACAGGCCTTTTCCCGATAGTTGACCTCCGTGCAAGCTGTCGCNCGTTGTAACATAGCTGCAGGTCCAACCATAATTTCATAAATAGAAATAGATGTTTTAATAATGTAAGAAAATGTTAAAAAGTTTATTTACATCAATATTTATAAATAAAATAACTATTTTAATTAATGATAAATCTTATATCATAATAATAAGGGTTCTATAAAGAAATATTTGAATGTTAGGAACAATAATAACATAAATGAAGTTTGGAAATTTAATAGCAAATCTTTATGATATATTGGCCATGATTATAGGATTAGAGTCTCTTGCAAGTAGAAACATGACATACCTTACATTCACTGTAAAAGTCAACAATTTGCAAGGTCAAAGATACGATATTCTAAATGTAAGAATTTGTAACTTAGATACTGTATTATCCCAGTTGATAAAATGGTCAGAGGTATTGACACGGAAATTCTAATCATACTAAGTATTTCATGTATCTATTAAGCTATGCCGGTCGAGGGGATTACGTTGTCGCTAAACATACAAAGTACTGCACCGGGAATCTTAATCTTATTAAATTATCGTTCACATCCATTGAACTATACGATTTTCTTAACCACAAATAATCAAATCAGATGTCTGGAGGGATTATTCGATAATTGGGTAAATACATGAATGGTTTGGTTACTATACTCCTAATGAGTTTCCTGTGGAACATTAATTTTATGGGTAGAAAACAATCCACGTTTAGCCAGTGACGAGAGAAGTTGAACTTTGTTGTGTAGCAGGGCCATTTGGCCCTGCGCTGTTAGATTGTATTTCACGAACATTAGCAAGCGTTGTATAAGAAAATATTCAACAGAAATAAATCGAGATGAAAACTTATGAACTGGTGTTTGTTCCTGTGTGTGTGCCCAACGAACAATATGTCTAATTACGTCACATCTTTTTAGAATATATTTTCTCTAAAATATAATGTTCATTTAAACTTTTAACGCGAATGAAACACACTAATACTTTTATTAATGACATACGAACTTAAAACGAATGCATATAGCTCGTGGGATATTTACTTATTGAATTTATATATTTGTAATTTTAGCCATTTCACTTGACAACTACGCTATTATAGCACGTTTTGCTCATGAATACTGTATGATGTATGTTGTATGAATAGCAGAACAATTAACACTTTATAATGACTTAATTTGTAAACTATTTACTATGTTAACAGGTAAGTGAAATAACAAATTTAAACGTCTCTTTACATAAACACTAACATAATCACATTTTTTTTACATAAAATAACAATGTGTAATGATATTTTAGTACATAACTTCAAAAACCTACTGCTATCAGTTAATACTCCGATAAAAACGTTAATAATACAAAAGAAATTACTTGTTTCCCCTATTATAAAAAAATAGGGAAGGTAGGTTGGCTAAACATTTTTGGTATTTTGTTACGACATTAGGATAGCTTTACACTTTAATAAGAAATTGCAATGACGTGCATACATCTTCCAAATCAATGTGACCATTCGTCATTATGTTAATTGTGGTTAACAGTTAATTTATCAAAACAGAAACTGAACAAAAGTGTATGGTCGGCACAAACAATAAAGTGAAACCAAACACCTTTTTTTCTTGACGGCGCTTATTTGGCCTAACCACAGTTATGAAGCGATACAGAATGGTCACGTGGAATTTTTGTGTTTTTTAGTTGAAGTGTTTACTTTGTATCATGAATAATGTATATAAACATCTACAAAAGCACAAATACAATCGGACAGTAAATGCAATGCAGATACACTGCATAGGATTGTCGATTGACATCCTGGCATGAATTAAAGCATTTATTTCTCATTTAAGACTTCCCCCTATATGTAGCAACCTATAAGTAATATTTGGAAATCGTTGAACGCGTTTTAATTTTTAGGAATTTCAGTTTGTAAAAAAACAGTCCAGAGTAGACTTCTGTTCATAGAATATATATTTAGAATTTCTCATCCAATATGGAGAATATTAAATTAATATTCATCACTTCAATTATGAAATTGGTTTGTCTCCAAGGTTAAAAATTAGTTTATAAACCAATTGTAGGCATTATCTCATGGTCTTATTATTTTATTTATCTACTTATTGTAAACAAACACATGGTTTTAATTTTCAAACATTACTATTTATATTTCCAGATTAACATTTTATCCAGTTAGTGATTTGTCACACTAAAATTAAAGTGATGTAAACACTTATTGTTATGCTAACTATAATGATGACGCTCATAATGATGGACATGCTGAAAATGACATTACAAATGAAGATAATTAGAAATCATGACACATCTGGTTATGCTTATAGTGTTAGTTATATTTCAATTTGTTATATTTCAATATCGCGATGCATTAAGTGTTTGTTATTCTTAGAATGACAATGACTGTTGAACAAATGAAGATCTCGATGTCGATAATGCTGCAGAAGCTTATAGTGAATGCGATTCAGGCATTGATGGTGTTGCAGGCAATTATGGTACTGAATGTGTAGGGGATAATTCGCGGGTGAAGTTGTTGAGCAGTGTGCACGTTTTTAGTGGCAAATGGTGTAAACTTCTCTTACACGCTATATTAAAGATACATATATGCACGCCAAAAACATAGGATTATGTGTCTCAAAGTTATTCGTTGTCTTTTCTTTCAAAGCTGATCCCAAGTTCTGCAAGTTCCGCACACCAATCATAGTATTTTTTTTACAGTGCACTTTTTTAATAGCAATTACGACGAAACATTGTCCGATATCCAAATAATTACCAACTCAACTATACACAAAGCGATTGTATTTTCACCGTCTCTGCTTCACTGCCAATGGACATGTTATTTGTATCTATGTCAATAGTCTTCCAATACTTTGGCACGAATTCCATTATTCCTCTCGCTCAGTAAAGTTATTTTGATACAGGTGTTTGGTGCGTGACATTTGTATATGTCTCATACGAACATTCCCTAATATGTCATAATATCTGTCGGTTTTGTGGATATAAAATGTGACTCGCTATATGCAGTTGATACAACAAGTCATCTATAGAAACAACTGCTTTAAATACCGGACATTACCTAATAGTTTGAGGCTTCACAACAGCTACCGATATGTCCATTGCTTTTAGGTATTGCTTATGGAGACATACACGTGATCATTGCTTCCTCTCCTTCAGTACGTTCGTGATATAATGATTTCTTTCTTGCGATCGTATGATGAGTGTTTGACCCTCCCCTAACTGTAATGGTTCATGTAAATGTGTGGAATAATAATTACGAGTTCCTTTAATTGCGCACGAAATAAAATAGATCGTCAGATATTTAATCGGTTTACGCACACATTAAACTAAATTCTAAAATCTTTTATTATAATTCGGTGTTACTATCAAATCTGTCGTTAATGAACGACCCCTTCATAACTAATCAAAACAGCGGATATGGTCATATATATATATATATATATCCTTATTTTATCTCACACACATTGTTCAGTTGTGTTTATGAACACTATTGTAAAATGTTGAAAGTGCAAATATAACGAAAACTGTAAGCGTTATTAAGACGCGTGTTGTGTTGATACAGCGTCGTTTTGGGGATCCGATAACGTGGTTTCGTCCAGGCCTTCAATGATATCTGTAAATTAAACAATAACATAGTAATGAAACTGCCGAGAACAATTACCTACCCGAAATCGTCCGGTATCATATCTGTAAATAAGTCTAAGAACAGAGTTTCTTGATATTTTCTAACGAGAATATATGATTTCAACCAACGTAATATACACTCACTCTCTTGCATTAACGGTGATCAAGGCGCCGTTATGTCTTAGAATGCTCATTAAACACGGTAAATTTACAGTTACGGCGCAGGAAACGGTGATAGGAAGTTCTCACCATGAAACTCGATGCTGTCGAAGTTTGTGTGTTTCCGCTTGTAGACGGACTGAAGCATGTCCTCCACCTCCCCGTCCGTCATCTTTTCACCCATGGTGGTCATAAAGTACCGGAAGTCCCTTATGGAGATCTTCCAGTCCCCGTCCCCGTCCAGAACCTGCAAGATTCGAAAAACTTATTGATTCCTGATAATGATCAACAACTGAAAGTAGGAGCATTTGCATGTCATGATCATTGTCATGGGTGCGCCGCAGTTAACAAGAGACATTGATATGGCGCCCTTAGGAACTGGTTTGTGTTAGAGCAATTAGAATGGTATATAGTCCAGATGACAATTAGACATATTATTTTGAAACACCAAAGAGCAAAGAAAATTGACTTATCTTTCATCATTCGAAAAATATCTTTGGAAAAACACGAACACGAAGCCATATGTCGTTGTCCATTGGTAAATAATATCAACAAGGAGGACCCTGGTGATCCTGGAAAGCTCCCCTGAGAAACTGTACCTTACTGGTATAATATTAAAAAACCCTGGTTTGGATCTTTTTTTGACGAAGTGAGTAAAATTTAACAAATATATTTATGTACGTCTTTTGAAAACATTTCACATAACCTCACAGTTGTGGCCAATTTCGAACCCAGAGGCATACTTTGAACAAAATTATTAGATGACGACTTTCTGATATTACATACAAAATTATTAGATGACGACTTTCTGATATTACATACCTAATATTACCAAATAATACACCTATGGGTCGTGTTGTTATAAATTTAAAAAATGGAAGTTATTTTGCTTATAAAATGTATAATCCCCGAGCGGGGCCAATTTTGAACCCAAGGCATGATTTTGAAAAACATTTGAAAGCTGATCACTCACAATAAAATGTAAAATAAAAATACTAAGTCTCTGGCCCTTGCGATTTCTGGCAGGATGTTTAAAGCTTTAAGTCACGCTTTAACTTTATTCATAATAGCAAAACAAGTTATCCCCCAGGGCGGGTCCAATTTAAACCCCAAATGAGCTGATTTTTACAAATTGTGTAGATGGCCACAATGAAAAAGTTACATACCGAATAGTAAGCATCTGGGCCATTGGGTTTCATATGAGATGTTCAAACATTTAAAATCAGTTCTTGCTCCTTTACATTAAATATCAACAACAAAGAACTATTAAAACAATCTTTAAAGAGGGTTGCCCAGGTATCCTGCCTGTGAAGTTTCAAAAAAATCTGCCAATTTAACTCATCCACACACACGGACGTACAACCGCCATCACGGTATCCAATAGCGGACTATGAGTACGTTGTGCCCAGATGAGCTAAAATGTGCATGAGAGTGTGGTCGCTTAGTAATTTATTGCTTGAGGAAAATGTTAAACAAACATTTTGATTAAAAGGTTTAATGCGAAATTGGCGTGGTTACCTGGAAAGCCTTCTGAATATCCTCTTTATCCTGGCAGCCGTACAGTATGCCTCCTCGCCGAGCCATTTAGCGCTCGATCTCCGCGAACGTCACAGAACCACGCGCTGAACGCATACAATGCCAAATAATGCTAGAGCTTGTGAGATATTCTCAGAGTGCAAATAACTTTGGAATGATTGCATCACTAAAGATGAAAAGGTAATTTGCATATCTCCACTTCTTGGTTATGAAATATTCTATATTGTAATTGAATAGATTGTTAAATACATTCATGATGGTAGCAGTTATATAAATATATTTGCGTTTAGTACCATGTTGCTTGGTCGTTCGATTCATCCTCAAACTGTAACTATGCATACAACACACCACATAATTCCTGGGAACTATGCCGTTTTTACATGTTTGGTAGTAATTCAGCTCACAGGGACGAAATGTCTGTTGGAAGGCAATTTGTGAACTGCTACATTTGCCCTTTCATTGAAATAGTACAACGTCCTTGAGATGGATATAAATGCCATTTTGCCCGTCTAATCGTCAAAAGGCTACCAGTTTATGTTTCGATAAACATGAGATAGAAGTGTATTCAATTCAATTGAACGATATTCTATAAAGAAAAATAACGTAATAAAGCAAACATGGCCTCTGATTTCCATGAGTATAGCAATTATATGTATAGTTTTTGCGGAAAGTACCATGTTGCTTTTATCCTCAAACTGTAACTTTACACCACATAATTTCTGGGCAATATGCATCCTTTGAATTTTGTATTAATTAATCTCACCAGTAAAAAATGGCTGTTGAAAATCACTTGGGAAACCTCTATATTAACCCTTTCATTGAAAAAGTACAACGTTCTTGAGATATATATAACTAGCTAATCCTCAAAATATAAGCTATGCCCACGGTTATAATAAGATTTCCACCAGCATGGCAAATACAAATTTGGCAAAAAGCAATTTAGTTTCCATAAATATTTTATCAGCTAATAAACCGTAATTTCTTAGAACCATGTTATGTTTGTTATCTGTCGAATAAATCCAATCTCGTGAGCCGAATTACCGGGGATTTAGTTCAGCAAATATCAGAGCAACCAATTATTCCATCCAAACTCCAATCCCAACTTAATGATCTTCACAAGTAACTTGTGTTTTTTCATTACGTTTCTATTGAAAGTTTGCATTTAGAACAAATGAAATGTAATAAAAGCAATTCCCTGGCCTTGTGTGAGAAATAATACACTATTTGTATGGATATGTGAAGACTGTCTGTAGATGATTTCTTATTGCCAGTGTAACAGGCAAATAGAAGAATAAGCATTACCATACTGTTTCCATAATTCAGCAAAACGGAGATGCTCTTGCAGCAAACACATCTTTTATTGTTTTATTTTGTGTTTTTACTTCGAACAATCAAGTCCGTAGCCTAGACACATATCTCTTACAACCCACTTACATATAAACACACACCATAGTTGAGCCTTTTGCGTGGAATGAAAACAACAACTCTGCTGGTTGAAATGGCATGTTTGGCATTTTGACAATATGTAAGCATTGTTCTTTAAGGTAATCACCTGATACTCGACCATTAGAAAAAAAAAATTAGCCGCGCCCTGGGGAAACCGGGCTTTATGCATAAAATGTCGTCCAAGATTATCCGGTCTTCTGGTTTCATTTTGATTGTAAAAAACACGTACAGCTGACGACGAGCTCTTGTTTGGCCTCCTCGAGTTCACGCTATGATGGGTTCCACCCCAGACATCGAAGCAAGGCACCGAGGTCCTTCGCTGCCATTTTTTTCTTGCCTCCCTTTTCAAACATCACAAAGGCCTTCCGGAGATCTGCAAGTAATTCTGCTTATTTATTCATTATAAACGATTCATATATACTGTAAATAATTGGATTAATTATGTTTTACAAATACACTAGATTAGATAAATATTAAGTTCTGCGTTATTTAGCGTAGCTGCATATATTTACAGGTATGATATATGAAGTGTGATTAAGTTGTTTATTACAGCATTATTTTTTCAATAAAGTAGTTGTATTTCCGATTATTTACTGATTCACAGTTTGAAGCCTCGCACGCATACTTATATTAAAGAGCTCTTTTATTTAAAAGCTTGAAACTGACTCGTGAACCTGACAAGTAAGATGTAAAATAAACTTACCGAAAAAATGAAAACAGCCAGGACTCAGGGTTATCGACTGATTATTAGACTTAACCTTAACCTTTAGTGGAAACACACTTATATAATGCGTAAGTTAACCCCATACGAAAAATTCATATTCGAATCTCATCTTAATTTTGGGTTTCTAAAGCGAATTTAACCTTGAGTACTAAAGTAATCATGACACATGTTGTGTTCACGTATTGTCTTCGGCAGAAGATGTTGTTATCATCGATGGTATTTAATCATCGTCAACAAAAACACTCGTGTAGGTTTGGTAAATGTTCTTTCTATCATGCGCGTGTATATCTTCATTAATTGTGTTCACCCTTCTTATTTTCCATGTTTCCCTATATAAAGGGTGACAGAAACATTACTCAAGAAAAAGAGAGAACTGAATTGTCAAAGACACAAGTCTGTACCCCTGGGGATAGCTGTTAAAATATGTAAAATAATTAAATCTCACATCTGGATTCTATTTTCAGATTATAAGGGAGAGCTAATTCAAAGATAATTCAGAACAATCACATCTTTCGGTGATTTCATTGTGGTATTCGACGGAAGTAATCAATGAAAAAGGTCAATAACAATATGAGTAAAGGACGAGTTGGGAGGATTTCACGAATTTGCAATATTACTACAGAAATTCAATAAATTCAATATAGCCAAATAAGAAATGTGCATATATGTAAAATAATAGAAGTGAGTCAAGAAGATGCAGTGGTATAATTAATCTTATTAAATGGATGAATATACAAATCAACAAAAATAGGTTTCTGTGCAACTAACTCACTACACGGTATGTTCTGTAAAATATCGTTTGTAATTACATGTTTATTGTTTCTGAGTGGTTCTTCGCACTTAACTACTGATTCGAAATATCACATATCTACAGTTCTACACCTTCTAGTTTTGTGCTTCATTTTCCAAAAAATCAACTGTTTGTATGGGGATATAAGATTTGGTGTGGAGAAACAACATTGCGTCTTAATAGGCTACCTTACGATAGATTTAGTTATAGGCCTGATACATTATCGATAAAACCGTCTTTGACAAAGTACATTCTATTCTCTAAAATTTTCTTGTATAACTAGTCATGCATTCAATGAAACATGACTATTTTCGGTATGTAAATCTTCAGACAACTAGTTCTAATAATCATTCTTACTGTACCAGTTTTGTGTTCGTTTTGAAACAGATATTCGTCCAGCAAGTTATGTTTTATGCATACAGGCATTAACAAGTTACCTTTTCTCAGAGTTTCAGTAAGGTATTTCTCTGAGTATAAATTACCTTTTCTCTGATCCTCTGTCAGTTCATGTTCCTCTGTTGAAGAAATCGAGTTAGAAGGCTGTAAACAAATGCAATATGCATGACTATTATGTAAATTTACGAAAGAACATTCTTCACATTCTTTGCAAAAATAAAAAAAAATAAATGGCATGCTTCCTTAGTAAATATGTTAACCAAAATCTACAGAATCACATGTTAATATTTAATTAGAAAATATAAAATATATTTCATGACGATGACCATAATTTCCTTTTGTTAAAAATACACAAGTGAGCATCGTCGTTTCGCCATATTGAGTTTGCAATCACATGTTTAATCAAATACTAACATTTTGTGGACTTTGAGAGTTTTCTTATTTACGAATTCTGACAAAAACAATAAAAAACAACGCGAATTGATAAATATGATTTGTTTTCATATCTTAATACCACACTTGTATTGGTTATTGGAATGACGAATCGCGAAGCTCGGTTTGTCAATATACATGCATATAGATGGTAAATCGGACAAAGCTATATCAATGCGACATTAATCAAAACACAAACTTAGTAAAACGCTACGATGTGTATGAAAACATTACTTTGTCAATAAATGAAATTTGACAGGATTGAACAGGAACTCGATGGCTTATACTAAATCTCTCTTCCGCGAAAATTCCATTGACTCCGAAAATTCATGTCAGAATGAACATACACTCGTGTTTGTCACATTTCTTCTCTGTGACAGACAATGAAAAAACTACAGCCGGATTATACGAATAGCTTGAAGCCAAAAACGAGGGATTTGGTTAGTCCTGTAAATCTCATCTTGATCTTAAGAAATGACATTTATATTATTATAACACTGTTCTACTGCCCTGGGAAAATTGAGGTCATTGGCCGATGGCATGCCGCCCTGCACGTGACAGCATGAATTTCTGCTAAGTCCTGTCACTTGTTACGAGGAAATACGAAAAGTTTCGTAAAATTGATCACCGAAACCTAACTTTAATGTTTCTGATCCCAAAAGCACACCTAAATTACGTTAAATATCATTCATTTAAAAACTTTAACAGATGCAACTATTCCATTAGCGCAAATGGTAAACAATGCACAATGCATTTTGTATATCCTGCCAGAAAATGACATTCGTTAATTATCAATTGATATTGCTAATAATGCAAACTTAATTGTTTTTATAATGAACATTATTCCAACATTATAATAAACAAATCTGGGGCAGTAAGAATGAATGTTGAAATAAAGGTCATTAGAAAAACAATAAAGTTTACATTATTGTGCAGATAATAACAGTGCACAATACTTGCCTTTCGCTGTTAACTCTGAAAATGAAACTATACAAAAACACCGAATCGGTAGTATTGCAACTGCTCGGGCCAAATGGCATAGCCATATGGCTTTCTCTTGTAATTGTTCGTTTACAATAATTTCTTCATACAAGGACGTATTATGTATTGTGCTAGATAATAAAATTGCAAAATTTTCGTGCGAATAGACATCCTTCAAATATTACAATTTGTACAAACATTGCGCTTTTCAAAATTCAACTGTCCAAAAGTTAGAAATAAATATTAAACATATATTATCAAACGAACATACTACCGACATCATTAAAAAAACAATTATTGCTGATTTTAAAACTTCTTGTGCATTTAATAAAATACTTAAAAAATATATAAACACAAATCAAGACAATATTCTAACAAAATAGATTTCCGTTCAAAGTTAATTGTGTAACTGTTTTGGATTTAAAAAAAAATAATTAATATCAAATACATTAAGTGTTGTAAAAATGCGCTGTGTTCAATTGATTTCTAATTAACGACATCACACTGCCACAAAAAATACACTGTTAAAAGAGTTACGTTTTTTGTCAACAGACCTAAGAAGGGAATTGTTCGGCACAATTAATTGCACCAAATATATAAAGCAATTTAATACCTGACATAACGCTGCAATAATGTCGATTTTACTTAAAATGATAAGGCCATTTCAGCAAGACAATGGCGGGTCATTACGTTTAATTCTTTGATGGTCTGATGTTTTAAAAGTTAAATTAACGATACAAATACATGGCCATTACTATTCCTCTTTTAGTGCTTTGATTTAATTTTGATCTCATATGTTACAACATGTGGATCACGATATTTGTTTAAATGTATTGTTGTTTTATGTTGTGTGGAACTTATTGGCTTAAGCAGGAAAGGGGTTTATTACAGTCAAGAAAAAAAACTAACAATCGACAAAGAGTTATCGGTTTTTCCGAATACACATCCATTTAAACGATTAAATTATTTGGTGTTCTATTGTATTGTCTCTTTTTGCAGTTCTATGAATATTGAACAAATCAAGTTTGTCAAAGGATTTGTGAGCCACGCGTATTACAAACAACGGCAGACAGTTGATAGTCTTGTATTTTATTGTTTCATTTCAATTTTGACATTGTTTTATCATTTGCGAAGCATTCGGTTGTGTCTCATTGTATTCGTAGTTATTTCAAAATTACATTAATAATTTAATATAATAGTTTATTATTGGCAGAACGTCTACGAAGTAAGTCAAGAGGGAATCATATGGATGGAGCAGTATTGCATAGTATATCCACAAAACATGCATTATGTTCCTGAGTTACAGTGAAAGGTTTTTCGTTTAGATGTTTGTTATATATATTTCATGAGTGTTAATGCGCATGCGTGGAAAAGTGTAGACATGGATTTTTAAAGCAGCAGTTTTTGACTCTAAAAATGGATTTATAAGNTATAGAAAAATGAAAACATTCTGTAATAAATGGAAGATGGCTTATTCGGCCCAAAGCTTATTCGGTCTATGCCAATTTAGCAAGCTCATTCAGCCCTGGAAGTTGGCTTTTTTTGGCATTTAAATTCATGTTTTGTTTTACTTTTTTCAAATAATCACATATTTCATACTTTGTTATCCCTTAATGGTTGGGAAACGTTAAAAAAAAAGGAATAAAAAATGAAAAATTGTTTTTGTTATTGATTTATATATGTTCATGTCTGTATCAAAATACTTATGTATTTCTCAAACCACAACTGAAATTAGCATTACAAACATTAAAAATACATTTTAACAATAAAAAATTCACAGGGCCGAATAAGACATCTACTTGATTTTCAAAGGGTGGAATAGGCCATCTAAATTGAGGCCGAATAAGCTGACATCCTAATAAATAAAGTTGACAGTTGAAATATACACTTCTTTTGTATTTTTCTGTTTTGCAAACTGAAACGAACTGACCCGCGACTTTTTACGCGATTAGTTAGTCGTTATAAATTATCATTTCATGAAATCAGTTTATTTAAACATGATTAGTTAGTCGAGTTACGAGGCTTAATCTTTTTTAAATAATCCATTTTTTCGAGAAATCGGCCCCTGTACACTACAGAACAACATGCAACACTGTCTTATATATTTTTTTCAAAATAAACATGTAACCTGTAACATGCCATGGTTTACCCTTACACGATTATCATATACATAACATTTCTATCAATTTTTTTAATTTGGGTAAGGACCGAGACAAGGTTATAATTTGGTTACACTTTCACAAATTCTCAAAGAGCGTCTCGTTTAATAACAAATTTATGGTTCTGGTCTTTTTGCTACCTGTCAGGTCGCTGCTTCTACTATAAACTGAAATTGTTATTTTCAACTGTTCATTTTATAAATCAAGCTACTATAACTGCACTAGATTAAAATTAATCTCGTTATGTCTGTCATGCTCTGACGTTGCTAGCATGAAGATAACCCCATGGTACAAGCAAACTAAAAATACATTCAGAACTGTTTATTGTTTTGTCTTATGACCATAATGCGGTAAAATACTACAAAACAAGAAGACAATTGTTTACTATATTGCCTCAAAATCAGTCAAAAATCATTAAATTCAAAATGCAACTTTCTTCGACTGCATTAATTAATATCAACAAAGCTTACAAACTTGTGAGAAGTATGAGTTAGATCTTAACAATATAAACTATAGAAAATTTGCTGAATAGAAAAACGGGTACGAAATTATTGAGTACGAATCGATTCGAGAAACCAACAAACGTGATTGTACCAATAGTTGCTTATCAAACATTTGACAAATGAACCCTAACAAATAACGAAGCAAGAAAATACATCAAACTTACGCCGTCGGGGCTATAAAAACTGATAATCTGATATTTTGAGTGATTTGCGCGGACCGCGCCATTTTACTGTTGAACAAACGATGAAGCACAATAACTAAGACTACACACCACTAATTTGGTTATAAACCACTACATAAGAGAGTCCGAGGGGCTCTGGACAACACAATATCAACACATAATTACTTACTCAGTGTGGCTTTCTTCCCTCTGAAATGAGGACAGGTGCCCCGGATCCCACGTGTTTGGATCTTGCTCTCGATGAGAATTTAGATACAACACCGGGAGGGAGAAATTATTATTCTAACAGCGACCTCTGTCGTCATAATACAAGTTGTAAAAATTGGTTCCCCGCTTCATTTTTTGATAATGACAACATTGTAGTTGTCATTCATTCATTGTAATGAAGACAATTAGTTTATTTTGAGAATGATAACATTGTAATGGAGACGATTAGTTTATTTTGAGAATGCTTAGTAGAATTTTATTTTGCAAACTACGTATTAGTTATTTCCATTAGGTTGCTGTTCATTATTACTTATAAATTCAAAATATCTAATTATGAACATTTATTATTACATGTTCATTTAAATTTATTTAATGTAATAAGTCACTATCAATATCTATTGTTAACATGTTTTTTTACATTTAAATAAGCAGTGCATATATACAAAGGAAATATACAAACATGCACACAGTCACGAATACAGCAATGATGTAAACAGAAATTTAATTCTTCAATTATAAATAGCAACATGGAAAATGAATTGCATGAAATACAATGCCATAAAGCATAATGCCCGAACTGGCGGATAAACCCTTCCATACGTTAAAAGAGTTACTTTTGTGTCAACATACCTAAGAAGGGAATTGTTCGGCACAATTAATTGCACAAAATATATATAGCAATTTAATACCTGACATAACGCTGCAATAATGTCGATTTTACTTACAATGATAAGGCCATTTCAGCAAGACAAAGGCGGGTCATTATGTTTAATTCTTTGATGGTCTGATGTTTTAAAAGTTAAATTAACGATACAAATACATGGCCATTACTATCCTCTTTTAGTGCTTTGATTGTATTTTGATCTCATATGTTACAACATGTGGATCACGATATTTGTTTAAATGTATTGTTGTTTTATGTTGTTTGGAACTTATTGGCTTAAGCAGGAAAGGGGTTTATTACAGTCAAGAAAAAAACCTAACAATCGACAAAGAGTTATCGTGGAAATGTTTTTCCGAATACACATCCATTTAAACGATTAAATTATTTGGTGTTCTATTGTATTGTCTCTTTTTGCAGTTTTATGAATACTGAACAAATTAATTTTGTCAAAGGATTTGTGAGCCACGCGTATTACAAACAACGGCAGACAGTTGATAGTCTTGTATTTTATTGTTTCATTTCAATTTTGACATTTATTTATCATTTGCGAAGCATTCGGTTGTGTCTCATTGTATTCGTAGTTATTTTAATATTACATTAATAATTTAATATAATAGTTTTTTTATTGGCAGAACGTCTATATGTAGTAAGTCAAGAGGAAATCATATGGAGGAAGCAGCATTGCATAGTATATCCACCACAAAACATGCATAATGTTCCTGAGTTACAGTGAAAGATTTTTCGTTTAGATGTTTGTTATATTGGAAGCGTATAAATGCTCAAAATGTTAATTTAAAAATGACCCCAGAGTCGAATCAAGTGATGGCGGAATTCTATTCTGTTTTTGTTGTTAAGACCAATCGCTGCAATCTGGAGCCAATAAGTGTTTTTTCATTAATTGTCTATAAAAGTAGTACATGTATTCAAATGTATTCAACAATAGACCGGCGTGTTAACATTTTTAATTGTCATGTTTTTCAACATTGTAAGGTGAACATGAAGAAATGATTAAATTTGATGTTTCACATGAATTGTTTTATTAAAATATATATGTCGTCATGAATCAAGTTAGTATTTGTTTCAACGAATATAATGGTATATCGAACAACCATTGTCTTGTAACAAGGAATACCGAGGTAAAAGGCCAAATATTAAGTTGAAATATTTGTAAAAGAAATCTTTTAGAATACGTCCATTAATATCCGTATTTTTGCAAATGCCATTATACAATATGTTTATCATATGCACCAAAAGGACGTATCAACCAGAAGACTGTCAGAAAACAAATACATACTAATTGATGGATGATAGCCGAACGCAGTGCCTACTAAAAGCCTTACCATTTATGTATATATATGTATAAACCTGGTGTATAAACACAGAACTGACTAATATTTTATATAAATGATTAATATTTTTGATATAAGACCATTATGGAAAGTTATACTATCGTATTGATATAGCGTTTAGAATCGTACAGCGTAATCGGCTCGTCAATGAATGACAATTTGTTTCACATAAAACATGACCCTAGTAGGTAACGGTCGTATAAGAAATTTTCTCAGTAACCCAATTAGTGTGTAAATATTAAAATTGAAATAAAACATATAGCATAGTTAATAACGCGATATAGGTAATATAGAAAAAAACACTAGCCGACGTTAACAAGTGTTTTTGTTTTAAAAATATGTCAAATGCTTTGTTATACAATTTACTACCAGAAACATAGATACCACTATTTTAGAAATTATTAAATTTGCTATTGTTTTCCAATTGTGTTGGATATTTATGCTTTTTGTGTTCGTATTTATTGATCGCAGTGTTTGACCAACGTCAGAAACTATCCTCAATTAAATGACCACATCAGATTATGATGTTGTTTTGTAAGCTGTGATCATCAATATTTCAATTTAATTTGATTGTGTCCTACACCTAAATGATTTTATAGAAGGAAACTCTGGGTGTCGTGTAAACTTGTGCTTTACATGCTAACCAGCCTTTACACTGCTACTTAATGTACATGGCGGACTTGGTTTTTGGCTTTTCACTTTACACGTCAAATGAAGTAAGGAATCGTAGACGATAAAAATCGTTATAATGTTTCAACATTCTAATGCATTTGTTATTAATGTTCAATATAAACATGCATTGAATAAAAACATTTCACATAAATGTACCGTATAAGAATTATAGCCGTAAGTTATTAATCCAAGACATCGTTAATATGTGTTACCTAACTGAATGCAACACAAATCGTAAAACAACCCGCGCTAGTCAGCTGACTGGATTACGTCACTGGATTTCATCATTCATTCAGTTCAAGGACGAGAGTGTCTAGGCATTTTTAAACGCAGTTGCATTGAAATATGACGTTTGTGTGTGTTAAAGATGCATAATTATAACGAAATGTAAATACAATTCATGGAATATATGGCTCGAATAAAACCGATGAGATTGCATTGTATATTTCTTTAACAATTCAGAATGTACTCGAAATACGCGATGTTTTAAATAAAGTGTTTTTGTTGGACAATGTACGGATTGAGAACAGTGTCAGTAACTTAAAAGAGTGTTCAATCTTATCATTGTGGTGCATTATTCTTCAACATGTCGACGGATATTGACGTTGAATTTAAAGGGTAATTTCTTTGATGAATTGGTAGGATCTTTGTCAGTTGATCAAATAATGGATATCCACACAGAATTGCCTGATTACATCAACTGTTTTAAAATTGAATGACGAATTGAAGATTACGATGAACATATGTATCGTGTATGCCGCGTGCAGATTTTCAACTCATCAATGATGCAAAAAAACCTAGACGAAAATAATCGTGGTTATTAAAATCCATACGGAAACGTTTGTGAGTAGAGCATTAGCCATTAGCGGTTTGACTTTTATATGCCAGTTAGTAATAAGTGTGTCAAAAGAAGAGTTGAAGAATGGTTGCTCATAAAAAATGAACAATATCGGCGGGGATAAATGTTACATCATGCTTGAAGTAGGGGTACACATTTTTGTAATTTAAAATTGACATCCATCTTTGTTTTTTGGTCTGTTGCTTTGGTAAAACAAGAATTTAAGTTTGAACATTTTTGTGTGTGTTTTTTTTCAATTTGTTATATTTGGAATGCTGATTAAATTTTGATCGTGACACATTTGTATTGTTACTCTGCATTTGCATTGAATTGCTAATGACTTTTTTGCGTTGCGTAACCGGATAAGATCACACAAAATTTTAATATTACTACGCAAGGTTTTATTCAAATAATTTAATCTGTTTTTGCTATTGATTTGAATGCTTAAGATAATTAAACGCTTATATTTTGATTGTCTCACCAAATATGTATTTATAAATGTGTATAAATATCGTAGCTAAGCAATGATGTATATTGACGTAGAAAATTGTATTTGTTTGACCAATATCAAAAATATTTATTATCGGCCCTTAATAATCCGAAAACATATTTCATAATGAAGGCGAAGTGCATATTTTCATTTTGATAAAGAATGTAAATGTTAACCGATCATAATTTTCCCAAATTCAACTAATGATAATTAAATCAAACGTCCCCGTTCCCCAAAAAGAACGCATGGTTTCGTCTCACACATCTTCTCAATTGTATGACCTGCCCCATATGACGTCAAAACACACGCACGATATTCATTTTTAATAAGAGCATAATGAAATATAAGCAACTGAAGCCTCAAATGATGATGAATGAAAAACGACTTACCGACGGTACCTCATTGCTGCCTAGTTTCATAATTTGTATTGACTTTAATGACGGCTTTCGGGACTGCTTGTCCAACGCAAGGGGCATTGCACAGGGTGCCGAGCATCGACGCCGCGACATCCGGGACCTCCGAACTTCTTCCGGTGTCTGAGTGGGCTCCGCGCGGTCCACTGTTGTCCAGTTTACGTTCTCCTCCTTCACGGATTTCTGCCAACAAAGGGCTTTGCCTTTGCCGACGAACTCTTCAAGTTGGACTTGAGCGGCGAGAAGGAAAAGAACGACGGTTTAGAGGAAGATTTATCCATTGTATATAAGTGATAAAAAAACTTGTTGATTTGATTAAAGGTACCGAAATAAATTTATTCACAATTGTTGTCAAATCCTATCGCAGGCTCCACATTCCAAACTGATCAAAATAGTGTATAATTATTTTTCATATATTTTACATCAATTAAAGTATAAATATATCATACAAAATGCAAAACAGCACACCATTGTAGACAGATGGGGAGATGTTCTGTTGTCATATTGTCGTTGTGAGTGTTGGTACTTGAAAGAAGAATGGGTTCCGTGATGCATCTGCAAGCTTCTGATTGCGCCATTAATAATTCAAAGCTTATATCAGAACACTCGTTCCTTCCGCCATTAGAGTAGATTGACAATCTATTTTTTAAAAAAGTTCGGCAAAAGTGTAGGTTGGTCTCCACTTATTTGACACATCTGTTTCCAAAACCTTTTCTTTCCGCGAGCGTTTGGAGCTTATGAGGCTGCAATAAGGCACTAGCGTACCAATTATGTTCGTCGTGTGTCGATTGCACACTACAAGTATTTTAAAGTGCACTTGCATATGTACATTTGTCTTCTAACTTTACTGTTTTAATTAAACACTTATATTTCTTATCAAAGTCATTCCTAAATAATTTTCACATAAAATGACATGCATTTACTTGGTAAAAAAATTCCAATGTTCGTTTTTTGCGATAATACCACAATTAGTCGCACGCTAATTACTCGCAAATAACACATTTGTAATGATCAAAGAACAATGAAAGTTCACATCCACTCGCTAGTGTTAAATCAATGGTTGTGATTTTTCTTGTATCAAATGCACACACAAATATTAATATCCCTTTGTTGAGTGAAACTTCAGCACAGAATTTGTCAATTTTACGTTCAGGATTACATTATGCATTTGGAAACACATTGAGGACGCGGAAAAACTAATTTGATGGAAACATCCACTGATTGTTAACAACGTTACAGCGATTCTCATACGATTGATTTTATATTTCGATAATTGTATTTGGAACAATGACGCACATCGTAGGTTAATACTAATTTTACTAAATCTCGGTCGAATTTACTCCATCCACCGTGCGCTTGACAATATAACAAAAGCCTTTTTTCCGATAGTTTAGCTTCGTGCAAGCTGGCCTTGTATTATTTAAAATAATAGTTCAAAGCTGCATACCTCTAAGAATGACGTTATCAATGTGTTAAGGATCATTACAAAACAGCAGCAAACCAAATACTTTTATACTTGAATACAAATAATTATAAAAACGTTTTCTGAACGTGTTATTCACTCCTCACTCCGTGCAATAATGATATCCAGCACCAACTAGGTTGATTGAGTACATTTACGCTCATGCCCATGTGATCGACCATTGGGTCATCTCAAAATAACGGTGGCTGTTTTTCTGTCCAGTATTGGATGTTACTTTTCTGCTTCTCGATGTTATCACATCCCGATATGGTAGCGGTTTTCCTGGCAGAAAGTGGCCAATAAAAGAAGAGTATTGAGTTGTGTACGTTATGAGGGAGAACGATGACGAAGCATTATTGTCTTGGTCGAAGGCAAGAACAGAACAGTATACATTAATATATGACGAATTTGAATACAAATGTGTAAAAAAAACTTATATTGACAAATATTTGTCGTGATTTTTGATCGTCTTTGTTTTATGTAACGATGCTTCTGTTCATTACCGCTGGTGTACGTTATGTAGACTTTTTGTTATAACTGTTCATTGTAAAATACAAGAGAAGGAACTTCCAGTGGAATAACATTGAAATGCCATTTCATTGTGGATGTCGTTTTTAATTGTGCGTTTGCAAACAACTTATGTTACAACAAATTCTGAAAGTAGCTTGAAAGTACTACGGTTCAGAATATTCCTTAAATCTATGGTTGCGATTATACTGTTGCATCTTTTTGACATTTAACTTTGAGATACACACTTTACCTGCGGTCGCAAAGCGAAAGATGTTTGATTTGACATGTTAAAATGAGTAGAGATCGTCCATTTTTTACATTTTATTATTGAATAGATTGTTGAGATTTTGTTTAAAACGAGTCTTATATCATTAAATAACAGAACACACGACGAAAACAGAAACGTCAGATGCGTTATGTCAAGAATCATGGTAGTTTTATTGCTTTCCGGGCATAAGCAACTTTTGAGGGAAGTGATTCAATTGATCTTCATTCACATCACTAACAAGCATTCAGTGTTGAGATATTTCAAAAGCTTTTAAAATACATGGATATGAAATGTATTCCATAAATCGACGGTCGAACTAGGTTGTCTGCAAAACATGCATATCAATCAAGTTCTGAATTTTGTTGCAGTCGCAAAAGAGACTATTTATTAACTATACACACATAATGTGCGTTCTATTTTTTTTTTCTTAATGTTACGTCGAAACCATCAATATGTATAAAATTGTCAAGATGTCGTTTGACAGGTGTGCTAAGGTAAAACATAAGACAGTATAGTATGGGAACAACTGTGTCGTGTTTATAATTCATCTTATTTCTTTTGCTGTGAATGTTGGATGAAAGACAGTTAAACAATCTTTGTTGACGAAATTAAAGGGAATTAATAGCGAATAAAAGCGAACGAGAGGCGTTTATTCTATCGAGCGCGTTATTTTGGTATGTCCAAAACTTCTAGTGCGAACCTAATACATAAAATGAGTATTGACCGTCATAAGTATCTAGACAGAAATTGAAAATCCCATGAGTAATAAAAAAACTTTTCCATGATGTAATATGATCTTATTAGAAGCTTTTAGCGAAAGGATGAGATAACGTTCTCGGCAATGTGTCAGTTTAAACCCGGAACTTCCAAATGCCAAACAGCCATATGTGTGTGTGTCTAGATAAACATTTGCCGGTTTTTATTTCTTGATAATGTGTTTAACCCGTAAAATGCGATTGCTTTTTTATGTCATTGTCACACTGCGAGCGAAAAAAAGCAATATTTTCATCATTTTGTGAACTATTTCATAACTTTGTGAAGTAGTACATGTAGTGCAATTTTTACATCAAACAATATAAACGTCTACAATATATGTTACATGAGATACTTGCCTGCGATTATGTGTGTTAGAAATCAACATTTGCCTTAAATTATGTTTATCATATATACAATTACATATCTGCTGACGTGGCTAATCGCAAAAGTGTACGCTAGCATAATATAAAGAATTTAATTATTACACGAATATTATGCCCCATAAATTGTAAAAAATAAATATACGTGGCATGCAAACATGGTTGTGTTAGTTGCAGTTTGTCGAAACTTGTTAACAGATGTGCTTCTGTTGATCTGGTGTATATAAAAAGTTTGAGTTAAAACAAAATGAAATTAAATCGAATATATTTTCTCTTATGTTTGATTTTACATGTAGTTTGAATTGCGAAGGTGTGAGGTTAATGGTTATTTACATTTGTGTGTTTTATTAATAATTCTGGCCTAAGAATTAAAAATTTATAATTACTGTTTAAAACTGTTCCAATGATGTGATCGCTTTTAGCATGTTTATGTATACGTTTGTGTTGTATGCGTTGTTCTGTATTGTATAGTCACTTGCCTTAAATATTAGACTGCCAAAAGTTAACAATCATTATCTCCTGGATATGTGTCTGGGGTTTCATTTTTATATAATAACCTTCTTCCTGAATATCATAAATAAACATAAGTTCAAGTTAGGTACATATACATATTGACACATATTTCACGAGACTGTGTGGTAATGTCGAATTGACCGTTCCAAGTCGGTGATCCCAACTTAAATCAATCTTTTAAGCTTACGATTTTGTTATATGTTTAGTCCTGTATGGTTTTTGTTCCCCCTAAAATAAATTCGGTTGTTAATAAGAAATTTGACTCATTATAATGCGTTTGAAGTTTCATAATTGTTATATTTAGTGGTGGGTGCCAACTTTACAACTGGTTCCAGGGTGTCTTTGTAGCGAATGGAATGTTTCTTCATAATTTTGCCAGTCTAAGGTTTATTTTCAGGTCGTGTGGTGGACTGTATTGACAGAGGCGGGATCATCGCTCCTGAGCTCCTCCATTTATTGTTTATTCCAAGCTACTGAGGTCTTCTAAGAAGCATTATTGTGCGCGTTTGCGCATGTTGTGGGCGTCTTGGCCTCCATCCATACGAGTTAGATATTTTTAATTGGCTTGCGGCTCATTGAAAAACTATTTTAAATGTAATGTATATAAATAACCATACACAATTGTTTTAAAGATAAACTTTATTCTAAGTCGACTGATTGGCAGATATTAAAGCCCCATTAACGCTCACAATCAATGAATATTGCGTTACAAAATAAAGTTTACCCATACAACATCAGTGTTCCTCAGAGCAAGAGCGAAACATTTCAACGCTAGATGTGGTCTGGTAACATAGATTTAACAAAATACAAAATGCTCTTTTTTTTGTTTTTTTTTTGGTTTGCCATATATTCAACGCATGTTCATGTACCAAATTAGTGTTCGTGTGTAATATGAATCGATATCGTTGCGGGAAATTAAAATGGAATACATTGTGCCACAAAAAACGAGCATTTTGTATCTTGTCAAATCTATGTTTCCAGACCACATCTAGCGTTGAAATGTTGGCGATTGCTATAAGGAACACTGACCTTTTTATGGGTTTACTTTATTTTTTTAAATAATTTACGTAATTTTCGTTGATTTTGAGCGTTAATGGGGCTTTAACATCAAATTAGTGTGTTTAAAAGACAACGCAATCACTTGAATTAAAAAAAAGACTATGTGCGAGCCATGGCAACCAATTCATAGTTTACTTTTTTTTACGGATACATCACAATCTATTCCGATCTAGATTTTTTCTCATACCCAGAATGAAATAAATCTAAATCTTATTCCGTGGTAAATTATACATTCAGATTCGTCATTAGTTTTATTTAATTACAGTTCGTGCAGCATGATTGATGGATATAAATGGGATGATTAGACTAATAAAAATGAAATAAAGATGAATGGCATTTTATTATTAGCATTTCCTTTATACCGGAGAGCAACGCTATACTTTTCTGCGATTATGTCTGGGTCAAGTGAAGAAAAAACATTAATCACGACATAATATATTGCCATGGAAACGAATTCCGAAATTACAGTGTCATCTTAAAAGCCTCGAGATGTGTTTCCAACTACCTGTATTCGGGTCAATGTTTTGTATCATGCTATAAATGATATGTTTATGGTAATTATTGAAAAATACTGTGTTAGATGGAATTCGAAGTTTACCAAATCATTTAAAAAATCTACCAATAAACAAATATTGTATCACTTTGATACATGTCTTTAGACAAGCTATTAACAATAGCTGCCACTCGGTTACATTCGTACACAAACAAAAATCCAACGCGTGGTTAATCGATGATTATCAACGAAACATCGGAAAATGACGTTTGATTTTTTTGTCAAATGACGAAATTTATTTATCTACTATATATACTAACTTATATAATTTGTTATTACAATAATAATGTAAAATGGGTTCACCGGTTTCAAATATGGAATAATGGTGTTAGTGAAGACATACACAAGTACCCTGAAAATAAATGGTGATTAAATTACATTTTACAGTAATTAACATACAAATGTGTCTAAATATTGTAAAAAAGTTCCTGAACAACTATGTATTTAGTTTACTATGGCGTTTATTAGAATACGTTTCATTATTTTTCTATTTTAAAATAAGTTAAAAATAGAGCCTTTTTACTGGAGCTGGTAATGCAATCATCTTTAATAAATCATATATTTGTGTATGCTTCATCCCGTTTGCATGGCCCCTACTTTCAGATTGAGGGGGACGCATATTGTTTTGCACTTGTCCGTCTGTCTGCCCTTCAATGCGTTTTTCTGATAGATAAAACTAAATACAAACGCTGCCTACGAAAACATGTCTACTGAACAGAATATCCAGAAACGGGCTAATATATTTACAACGATTACTTAAATGTGCTTTATTGTGTATACAATTAATTATTTTATACACACCTAATACAAACAACAATTACGAGGCAAACTTAGTATGTTAATATTAAAAGAATGTGTCCTTTTTATCATATAAATAAATAATGGTTACAAAAAAGTCTACATTATTGATGATGGTCGTTTCATTATTACTAGTTTTCCAGGATTTAAACTATGCATACATATAATTTGTTTTTAATGTTGTTTTTAATGTAAAAAGCCTGAACAAACAATTAAAACACTTAATAATCTTACCAGAAGTAAAATGGCTTCTGAAAATATAGTGAATTGTCATGTCAAGTTTGAGGCCCCGCTTTAGATGGTCAATGCAACGCATTGGTTGCTCAAATCGGTTAAGCTGGCATATTTTAGAAACATTTCTGAGACATTCGATGTTATTTAAGATATGCAAGCAAGTTTGATAGAAATGCAATACTGCTGCCGCTTCTGGAGTTTCACTTCTTTATATTATATGCGTTTGCGTCACTCTGTAAGAAATCAGAAATTCCCATTTGCAATAAATTCCCGGAATACATTGTGAACCAAAAGATATAAATGAATTCCAATAAGCAAAAATAATGCATGTGATGCAACCGTTGGGACAGCAACGAGCGAGTCTTTGAACATTATTTATTCACTTCTGTATTCTATTTAAAGAACAAATGGGGAACGTAGCTCAAAGCTAATTCAACATGTTTGCTTCGCTCTTAAATTTCATTGTCAAGAAGAAAAGATTAACACAATCGATGACACAGTGTGTGTCACAAAGAGTTATTATGTAATTGACAATTACCGTCCTAGGTGATATAGTTGATGACAGAGAAAACAAATCAAATAATTAGCTGATTTTAAATTACAGCCTTTATTCTCGTTATGCGTTTTCGTTTCTTAAGAACACAAAATACTATACAATATAAACACAACGGATAATACAAACTAGTTTTATATCTTTAACTTCAACATTAGAAGGGACACACAATTTTATTAAAATACATGCTACGATAGTCTATTTATAAGTTATGTAGATTATCAGTCAATCAATTGAGCTTTAATTTTCATATACTGTACACTATTTATTGACATGCAGAACAAATGACAATAAGTCGCCACAGTACAGTCAAAAAATAAATTAGAAGGCACTCTGTAACGTGTAAGGCGTATTTTCATTTTATTACTGTTTATAAATTAATCTGTGTGATCGTTGTTTTGATTTCAAGCAACTGCAAGGACAGTATCATTACTTATTTAACTTCGTGTTTTTAATTCAATGTACACTTTGTTAATTCGACTGGAATATGGTTTCTTTTAAATATATACTTAAACAAAAAATAATATATATATACGGTTTTATTAAAACCCGACTATTGCAACTACGAGTTGGTTGGGTAAAGTAATTAAGGGATAAAGATTTCGTCTGGAAAAAATTGATATGTTAATTGTACGTTAAGCTATCAATGATGGGTGACCAGAACGATGCATAGACAAAGCGTACAAAGTCAGTGGACCAGTACTGTTTCTCAATTATTAAAAGCAGAACGAGATGAGTCTTCCATCAAGATCGTAGTGTTCATGTATATTCACCTATATAAGATAAAACATGTTCACATTTTTTCCTCGTCATATGTTATGCCATTAATTTACTATACATACAGACCACAGACCCGTCAGTAACACAACTTACGTCAGTGGGATAACTCTGTTTCTTTATAAGGCCGTACTTCATTTGTCTTCTAGACAGCAGCTGTGAGCAAAGCTTCTACTTCCATACTCCCGAAGGTGTCTTGAAATGTCAAACGCTCTCGCGCAGATTCCACACCATTAATATATAGTCCGAAGATGTCTCGTTCCTCGGTTATTACTGCTTAAGCTCAGCAGTTAATAAGAAGTTATTGACGTGCACAGAGCCAAACACTGAGACATTATGCCGAAAAGCAAATTATCACACAGCAAATTGTGTTTGTTTGTTTTGCGTCGAAATGAAATATGTTAGAAAGTTGAAACTTTATGTTCGATAAGAGACACCAACAATAGATGACCGTACCGTAATTTAAGCACATAAATTGATGATCACATTAATAAAGTGCAACTGCTACCGAAACTTTATCGCACTAAGATGTATTAAAGTTTAGGACTTATTTTTACGCTGTTAATAAAAGGTTGAACGATACGTTAACTGTTCGTGTATAGAAAAACAATCGAGTACCATGTATGAATACATATTTAATGTTAAATATTCTAAAGCCAAAGATTATAATTCAAAGCTGTTGTTTTTTCTTAAAGTTTCAATGAAATTGAAAACAACAAGGATAGTATATTAACAAAAATGCGTATGATGATTGCGATAAAAGAAAAAGAAAAAAATGAATAGTTATATGATCATGTGTTTACTATTAATTGTTATCAGTTAACGTGAAATAAATGTTAGTTAATGTATTTAATAATTTATCTCCACATAGTTTAATTCATAGACATCCAGAGGTGACTTTCTGTAACATAAAATTACGCGTGCTATGAATTATTTTGTCAGGATCAATATCTCGATGTGTTTTTGTATTATATTTAATTTGCGTATGACACCGTTGTGTATTAAAAATGGCCTGAATATGAAATTTTCAACGAATGTTTCAACGATTTTTGCGAAAACTCTTGTTTAATTGTAAAAAAAGTACCCGCCACACATTTTTAGATCTGCGACGATTGTTCTGACTTTCCCACTTTAATTAATGTATCTGTAGTTGATTAATGAGTGTTGTGTTGATCACATATGCTCACGTTATTTATAAAAAGGAAAAATAAGTCATCCACTCACTGACATGTGTCATATACATTTCTTAATATACATGCTTTATATTGAAGTAATATAATTGTATACGCTTAACATTGAATTAATGATTATATTAGTGATATAACAACTAATCTTTCTTTGTATGTCTTTGGGAATGTCAGAACACAGAATTTCTTTGGCATCATGGTTTCTCCGAAACTGATGGCGAAATGAAATAACAACGGATCAATCAAATCCTAGATGGACAACTGTTAACCCGATATTACCTTGTATAAATAACCTCTGTCTTACGATATATAATATATATACGGATATTCATGCAAACACCNATCAAACTCGGTAATTAGTATATGTATTATACACTATCTATGTGTGGATTGTCACAAGTCATCGTTCTTCACGCTTATAAAAATAATAAAAAATGAATTATTACTCTTAGCAATATGTGTAAATATGTATTGGCATCGTTTTAAACTTATTTTATTATGTATTTTGTGCAAGTTGTGTCAAGCAGTAAACAGCTCTCTATGTTGGGGCTATTTAGTGGATGACATAATTTGTACAACTCTACCATCTCTTATAGCTCAGAATGCTGAGCGGCAACACATGTGTTTTATGATTATATAGTAATACTCTGTAATGTGTAATATTGTGTTGATGAGATGTAAATAAACTATTAAATCTAAATCTAAATCCATACTCCCGACGGTGTCTTGAAATGTCAAACGCTCTCGCGCAGTTTCCACACCATTACTATATAGTCCGAAGATGTCTCGTTCCTCGGTTATTACTGCTTAAGCTCAGCAGTTAATGATAAGTTATTGACGTGCACAGAGCCAAACACTGAGACATTATGCCGAAAAGCAATTAATCACACAGCGAATAGTGTTTGTTTGTTTTGCGTCGAAACGAAATATGTTAGAAAGTTGTAACGTTATGTTCGATAAGAGACACCAACAATAGTTGACTGTACCGTAATTTAAGCACATAAATTGATGATCAAATTAATAAAGTGATCACCTGATTCTATGCACATTGAAAATTCTTGTCACTTTAGTCGTCGATAATAGGATAATCCGAAATATACTAAATTTAATTTGCCTCTTCCTTTTTTTTTTATTCGACTAACTTTTAAGGCAACGGAAGTTAAATAGTTCGTTATTGATGTGCAATCGTTAATGCCTTAAGAGTGATTATTCTAACCAGATAAGTATGTAAACATATAAATTACACACACACACACTGTTTTAGATATTTATAAACATTATAATAGGAAATTTATAATCTATTGAAAATAATTTGCAACTGCTAGCGAAACTTATCTCACTTAGATGTATGTAAGTTTAGGACTTATTTTTACGTTGTTTATAAAAGGTTGAACGATAATTTAACTGTTCGTGTATAGAAAAACAATCGAGTATCATGTATGAATACATATTTAATGTTAAATATTCTAAAGCCAAAGATTATAATACAAAGCTGTTGTTTTTTTCTTAAAGTTTCAATGAAATTGAAAACAACAAGGATAGTATATTAACAGAAATGCGTATGATGATTGCGATAAAAGAAAAAGAAAAACATGAATAGTTATATGATCATGTTTTACTATTAAATGTTATCAGTTAATGTGAAATAAATGTTAGTTAATGTATTTAATAATTTATCTCCCCATAGTTGAATTCATATACATCCAGAGGTGACTTTCTGTAACATAAAATGACGCGTGCTATGAATTATTTTGCCAGGATCAATATCTCGATGTGTTTTTGTATTATATTTAATTTGAGTATGACACCGTTGTGTATTAAAAATGGCCTGAATATGAAATTTTCAACGAATGTATATATAAGTAATCAACGATTTTTTGCGATAACTCTTGTTTTATTTTTAAAAAAGTACCCGTCACACATTTTATCTGCGACGATTGTTCTGACTTTCCCACTTTAAATAATGTATCTTTAGTTGATTAATGATTGTTGTGTTGATCACATATGCTCACGTTATTTATACAATGAAAAATAAGTCGTACACTCACTGACATGTGTCATATACATTTCTTTATATACATGCTTTATATTGATGTAATATAATTGTATACGCTTAACATTGAATTTATGATTATATTAGTGATATAACAACTAATCTTTGTTTGTATGTCTTTGGGAATGTCAGAACACAAAATTTCTTTGGCATCATGGTTTCTCCGAAACTGATGGCGAAATGAAATAACAACGGATTAATCAAATCTCCTAAATGGACAACTGTTAACCCGATATTACCTTGTATAAATAACCTCTGTCTTACGATACATAATATATATACGGATATTCATGCAAACACCATTATGTCTTAAACATGGCAGTTATGATTACTCGAGATCTACGGCTGACTGGAAACCGGACACATGCTTACTTAACTAATTCAGCCTAGTGTTGAAGTTAAGCTTTGTCTAGTGTTGAAGTTTAGCTAAGCCTAGTGTTGAAGTTTAGCTAAGCCTAGTGTTGAAGTTGTGATAAGCATAGTTTTGCAGTTTAGCTAAGCCTGGTTGTGAAGTTTATATATGCCTTGTGTTAAAGTTTAGCTAAGCCTAATGTTCAAGTTTAGCTAAGCCTAGTGTACATGTTCAGCTAAGCCAAATGTCTAAGTTTAGTCTGGTCTAAGATTTATAAAGATAAGGTTCAAAGATGGCGTTCACAAAATAAAATCTGAATTAAATTAAACTGTTAATTAACCATGTTTGACATAATTTGGTGTCGTTTATGGATATAAATGTAAAAACTCATGTTGTGTTGTGTGTCTAAAGTAAAATGGTATGTTTTAACATAAATACCTTGAGATTTTCCTATTTCGAGCTGAACAGGTCAACATCAGCATTGGTTACCAATATACATTTGTCCTACAGACAATTCAAGATGTGGCCAGATCATTGTGGTTATGTTGGGCGTTGACACAGTAATCAAACTGTCGGCTAGGTAGTGGCAATGTAATGTCTGTTTTATTCGTGACTGGGCCAGCTCATTGCCGTTTATTGATTCTGTACAAAGTTTCACATTTGAAAGATGATGCCTTAAATTGGCAATGCTGATAGCTAATTGTATGATATCTAGGCCCAATTTGAATTAATACAATGCAATGATTTCATGTTATCTCTATAATCATATAAGACATAATTTGTTAACTGATATACATTGTCTTGATCCGAGTTTATAAGAGTACAGTGATCATGATTTATTCGACTATATCCGATTCAATGCCTATATTTTTAAGTTATACACAGTGACCAAAGTGGTCGATATATTATTCTGGTCATCAGACAAACACATGTTGTATAGATAAGGATTTTACTGACGCATGTAGGTCAACTGGTGTACTTCTGTTTTTAATGCTTTCCGTAATATGAATGCCGTTTTTAATGAACTTCAAATATGTTAGTTGTTATCTGCATTCATATTTTGAATTGTTTAAACAGTTCAAATGTAGTATTTTATATGTAGCTAACAACAAAATGTAATTGAAACTCGTCTTGGTTTCATTTTATCGTGTCTCAGAAATTTACAAATCCGGTACCCTGGTTGCTATTCAACCGTCGGGTATTTTCACGGTTAGTAAACTGTATTTTCTTGTTTGGCTATTGCATTTGAATTGTGATGCGATGAGGCTATTGTTGTATTTATAATTATATGTTTTGTTAATAATTGTGGGCTTACTTTCTTGTGAATCTTCTTAAAAACGATTAAAAGCCCTTATACTCTGCATCGACCGTTCGAAGGCGGTGACAGCAGTTGTATTCGTACTTTTGTGTTTGTTCTGCACATGTGTGTCTGTTTGGTACATTTATGGCAAATGATTCCATTCCATACATTAAGGACTATAATGATTAAATAAAATAATATTTTAATGAGGTTCGTTTCATGCTGCTAAAGTTTCACTTTGTGTATATTAAATTGGTAATATTGTGAAATAATAATATTAACTCAGTGCACACTTTATGCAATATCTTCAGCACAGTTGTCGTATCTGTTCACTATGATTATTTATATCTCGTGCTGCATTTTGAATACATGTATCTCGTTACTTCAATTAAATCGTTGCCTGTCTGTCATAAATGTATCTGGGTGAAAACAAAACACACTATCACTATCACGATAACTAGTCTAGTAATGTCACAGATGAAGTATAAGTCTCATAAACAACAATAGGCGTACTGCAGAATCATCGACGTTTGTATGAGTATTTCGATTTGGGTATATGAAATGTATATAAGTAAACGACATTTGATTTCTCTTTTATCCGTCTACCATTGTTTTCCAAATTACCTTATATTAGTAAACCAACGTGTGCCACATGTTGTGATTTAAAGTAAGAAGAAGAAATTCATTGCACAAAATATTGTATTTTAATTGTGTTTTTGCGCCTTTCGATCTATGTTAACCTTACATAAAAAAATACAAACTGTATTGATAGTCTTAACAACGAAACGAATTCGTAAATGGCGTTGATAAATCGTACATATTGAAGCATCGCATACGAGTCGCATTCTTTATGTTAAAGGAAATCCTTTTTTGTCTCTAAAACAACAAGAAATTTCATAAACGTTTTAGTGATACACAATCAACAATACTGTAAAAGGGATTGAGCATGGCCAACGTGTCAATAATTAAAATGTGCACTATTTTATAGAAGTCCATTAAAATAATTGAATCAAATGTATTGTACACCGATGAAAACAATCATTGCGAGTGTGCAGGCATCAATCCCGTATGCACGTATTAACGTGTTAGTTCTCCAGGCTTTGGTATTTACAGATTTTTATCTTCTGTAATGAAATAAAAATACGAATTGTAAAATTAAAACATTAACCAATCATTTCATCTTTGACTACGTTGCTTGGGAAGAAACATTTTCAGGTAGGGCAAAGCTATTGCACGTTCCTTTTTCTTGATAAAAGCTTAAGTTTGCTAGAGGTGTTATATCTAAATGCAAGTAATTGTTTATAAATGGAACACTATTAAAACAAACTCATGTTAAGCGAACTACTTTATACTATTTACTGTTTGTTTGGTGAGTATTTTTTTTCTAAAATATAATGTTCAATTTACCTTTCAACAAGCCCGAAATACCATAATATTTTATTACTGCCATACAAACTTAACCCGATAGCTCGTTTGTTATTTATTAAATCAAGTTATATATTTACAAATTGAGAATTTGCATTGTCAACTACGCTATGGTAGCACGTGCTGCTCATGTACATAATACTCTGTGGTGTACATTGTATGTATAACAAAACAATGCACATTGCTAATGATTTTATTTTTAAACTACTTTCTATGTAAAAAAGTAAGAGAAATAACAATATAACAGTGCATTTACATAAACAGTAAATAGTCGCAATGCTTACATTAAATGACAATTGAATATTATATTTTTTCATATAATTTCAAACATGTATTGCTGTCAATTTATTATGCGCTAGAAACGTTCGCTATACAAAAAAGTTACTTGTTTCTACTAATAAAAAGTTAATTTAGCAAATATCATCGAGTGAAGAAAATTGACCAAAAAAGTAATTGTTAATTTAGCGAATATGACCAAATTGAGAAAAAAGGATTGAACACTCAAACTGGAATACCAAAAAAGTATGGGATCGACACAAGCAATTAAGGACGGTCAGGTTAATGAAACCAAACAAGTGTTTACGCCTTTTTATACGTGGTTGATTTTCATGAGGCTCACTTATTTGGCTTAACCACAATTTTGAAGCAATACGGATTATTGGATAAGAAATATGTAAACAAAATATTTCCTAATGGAAATCAATACTGCATTACAATTAAGCATAATCAGAAGGAAAACATGAAACTGTACATCCTTTTAACGTTTTAGAAAATGTTTGAATGTTAACGACTGGATGAAAATCAAAAGTCCTACTTTTATCCATGGCGATACAAAACCAATTATGGATAAAAATTACAGATGTACGTATGTATTATTACTTTACCGTACTTAATTACACAACGGTTGGACTCTTTGACTACACTTAATTTGTATAGAATCGATCTTTTATCAAAATTTTAATATTACAAAATAACTCAAAGTAAACCATAATCCATATCACTTATTCAGGTGAGTACATTATTATAAAATAAATCTGATAAAAAAAAACTCATAAAAATATCTGACGCACACATATAACATAGGAATGGTTTCATGTAATGTTGTGTTTTCGAACTTAAATGGTTGGCGTTTCAATATGAAAATGTGCAAAAAAATCAACAAAAACAAAAATATTGTCTGACAACGGATGTTATGCAGACACAACGCATATGCGACATCCTGGCTTGAATTAATGTTTTTATGTCTCATTTAAGACGTTTCCCATATTTGTAGCAACGCATTAGTAATATTTGGCAACGATTGCATGTTTTTCATTTTTAGGAATAACAGTTTTTAAAAATCAGCCAAGTCTCAAGTTGGCATGCATGCATACCAAGATAGAATATATATTAAAAAATTTCTTATACAATATGGCCAACCTGAAATTATTATCACTTCAATTAAAAATGTACAATAATATCAAATACGTTTGTTACCAAAGTGGCTTATATAAAATGCGAGAAGTGTTCATTTTACCCTATATATGAATCTCTAAATTCGTCTGCCACAAACAATAACAATTAGGATAAAAAGCAATTGTAGATATTAACTTATTATTTTATAAAAACACATGCTTCCAAATTTCCAACATAATTGTTTATATTTTCAAATTGATATCTTACCCAGTTAGTGAGTTGTTACATTATTATTCAAGTGGTGTTAACTCAAACATTCAAGTGGTGTTAACTCTAATATTCAAGTGGAGTTAACTCTAATATTCAAGTGGTGTAAACACTAATATTCAAGTGTTGTTAACCCTAATATTCAAGTGGTGTTAACTCTTATATTCAAGTGCTGTTAACACTAATATTCAAGTGTTGTTAACTCTAATATTCAAGTGGTGTTAACTCTAATATTCAAGTGGTGTTTACTCTAATATTCAAGTGGTGTTAACACTAATATTCAAGTGTTGTTAACTTAAATATTCAAGTGTTGTTAACTCTAATACTCAAGTGTTATTAACACTGATTGTTGTGCTGACAATGATGATGACGTCTATATTTATAGACGTTCCGAAAATGACAATATTGCAAATGAAGATTGTAATGTGCAATAATGACAATACTGGTTATGCGAATATTGAATGCTATATTTGAGCCTCGCTCTTCGAAAACGGGGTTTAATGCGTGGGCGTAAAGTGTCGTACCAGATTGGCCTGGGCAGTAAGCACATGCTAATCTGGGACGACACGTTCGGCCTAGACTGGATTTTCGTTTAGAAGAAACTTCCTTTAAACGATAAATTTCAATAAAGCGGAAAGTGTCGTCCCTGATAAGCGTGTGCGGACTGCACAGGCTAATCTGGGGCGACACTTTAAGTACAAGCATAAACCCATTTTTCCAAAGCGGGGCTCATGTGTAATATCGCGGTGCATTCAGCGTTTATAATGATGTGAATAACAGAGATACAGATGAAAATTTCGATATTGATAATGCTGCAGAAGCTAATAGTGAATACTGTGCTGACATTAATTGTGTTGCTGGCAATGATAGTACTGAATGTGTAGGTAATAATTTGCGGGTGAAAATATTGAGCAATGTGCAAGTTTCTAATTGTCAATTCCTGTACACTAATATACACGCTACGTTATATATACATATATTCATGCCATAAACATATGATTATCTTTATCAAATATTCGTTTCCGTTTAACGACGTTTCTTGCCGAGGTGACCGATACTTTCTTCAAACTCCCAACACATCAATCAGAGTATGCTTTCTTACCGAATGTGTTTCAACACAACAATCAAAACGTTTCTTACAGATCGTATTTCTTAATCGAAATTAACACACCGAAACACAGTCCGATATTCAAAAAAGCACCAGAACATTGATGTTATAAGTGACCGTGTTAATGGCGCTTCAACAATGTTCACGAATTCCATTCTTCCTCTCGCTCATTTAACCTCTCTTGATCCCAGTATTTGCTTGGTGACATTTTCTATACCTCTTACGACAATTCTCCTTTATGTTCCAATATGTGTTGGTTGTGTGGATATAACATGTGACTCGCTATATGCAATTCATACAACAAGACAAGTTATCGACAGAAACAAAGGGTTTAAATACCGGACATGGCCTAATAGTTTGAGCCTTTATAACAGCTACCGATATGTGCATTGCTTCTAAATATTGCTTATGGAGACATACACGTGATCGTTACCTCATCTCCTTCTGTTCGTTCGTGATATAATGTATTTTTACTTCATATTGTATGCGAATGACCAACACACACTGAATAACACTATTTTTCATGCAACAATTGTGGAATTAAATATAGAAGTTAGATGTATTGCGCACGAGATCGAAAGAAATCGTCAGATACTTGAACAGTCTACAAACACAATTAAGTTCTAGAACCTATGATGAGTATTCGTTTTAACTATCGAATCTGTCGTTTTTAGAACGAACACTTGATAACTAATAAAAACTACGGATATGGTCAAACTATATCATCCTTTTTTGTCTCACGCACTTTGTTCAGTTGTGCCTATGTACACTATGGTGCAAATGTGGAAAGTGCAAATATAACGAAAACTGTAAGCGTTATTTAAACGCGTGCTGTGTTAAAACATCGTCGTTTTGAGGATCTGATAACGTGGTTTCGTCCAGGCCTTCAATAATATCTGTAAATTAAAAAGAACATAGTATTGTAACTACTGAGAACAAGAACCATGCTCACGACTCCGGTATCATACTTGTAAATAAGTCTAAGAAGAGATTATCTTGAGATTTTCTAACGACAATCTAAGATTACAACCAACGGAATATCACTCTCTAGCATTTATTGTGATCATGGCGGTGTTATGTCACTGAAAGCTCATTAAACACAGTAAACTTACAGTTACGACGCTTGAAATGGTAAAAGGAAGTTCTCACCATGGAACTCGATGCTGTCGAAGTTTGTGTGTTTCCGCTTGTAGACGGACTGAAGCATGTCCTCCACCTCCTCGTTCGTCATCTTTTCACCCATGGTGGTCATAAAGTGCCGGAAGTCCCGAATGGAGATCTTCCCGTCCCCGTCCCCGTCCAGAACCTGCAAGATGAGAAATACTGATTTATTCCTGACAAGGAACAACAACTGAAAGTAGGAGCATGTGTAAGTCACGACAGCTGTTCATGAGTGCGGTTGCAGTAGCACAGCACAGTTAAACGACCTTGAAATGGCGTCCATAGGAACTGGTTTATGTTCAAGCAATGAAAGCGGCATGTAGCTCAGTTTAAAGTTTAAATATGCAAATATAATGAAAACAAGTTACTGATAGGGCGGGAAAATTTGAACTCAGGAACTTGATTTGAACAATCATGGTTAAGGAACACACTACGGTGTTATATAACACATACCAAACCTTTGGCCCTCGCGGTGTCATAGAAGATGTTTTAAGTGCTCGCTTTAAAAATATTAGTGAAACAAGTTATACAAAGGAAGGGGAGAATTTTGAATCAAGGGTGTGTGTGGGGGGGGGGTGTTATTGGACACACTTTGTAGAGGACCACTGTTACATAACAAGTACAAAACCACTGTGTGTTCCCTGTAAACATATAAGGAACACAAGCTACCTACAGGGCGGGACCAACTTTGACTCCATGGATAATTGAACAACTTTTTAGAGGACCATAATACGATGTAACATACCAAAAACCTCTGGACCACGCGTTTTCACATGAAAGGATCTTTTTAAGTTTTTATTTATTAAACCCATGTTTTGCCCCGTGACCTAATTAATTCAAGAATCGGAACCGTTTGAACAAGTTTGATAGAGGACTACATAGAAACATTAATGTGAAGTTTCGTCAAATTATGCTATGATGTTGAGGAGAGAAGGAAATCTTATTGAAGAAAACGTTGATGGACGGACATACGTCACGCACACACACACGGACGGACGACGGACATCACAGTATCCCAATAGCTCACCACAAGCACGTTGTGCTCAGATGAGCTATATGGGCATGAGAGTGTGGCCTTTTGGTATGTATTTGCGTTGTTATTTTGGAGAAGGTTAACCAAACATTTTGTTCAAAGGTAGGATGCGAGTTGGGCGTGGTTACCTGGAAAGCCTCCTGGATATCCGTCTTATCCTGGCAGCCGTACAAAATGCCTCCCCGTCGAGCCATGTAGCGCTCGATCTCCGCGAACGTCACAGAACCACGCGCTGAAATCATATATTGCACAAATAATGCAAGAGCTTGTAAGCTTTGCTCACGAGCAAATAACTTTGAAATGAGTTGATCACTGGAGAATGTATTTTGCATATCTGCACTTCGTGGTTATGAAGTATGCTATATTTTAATTTAATAGATTGTACACTTTTTGCTTTTAGTACCATGTTGCTTGGTCTTTTGACTACTCAAACTGTAACTATGCCTACAACACACCACATACTTTCTGGGAACTATGCCCCTTTCAAATAGTTCGTAGTAATGCAGCTCACCAGGACGAAATATCTGTTGAAAAGTACTTTGTGAACTGCTATATAATCCCGCTGATTCAAAACGTACAACGTTATTGTGATATAAATAACTACTAAGGCTCTCAACACAATATGAGATGTGTCCACGATTGGTATAAGATTTCCACCAGCATGGCAAATAAAAATTTGGCCAATAGCAATTTGTTTGCCGTAAATGTTTTCTCACCTAATAACCCGTAATTTCGTAGAATAATATTAGGTTTGTTTCCTGTCGAATTAATCCATTTTCGTTAGCCGTATAACCGAGGACTTAGTTCAGCAAATGAGAGATCAACCAATACCGCCGGGCAAACTCAAATCCGTACTTAATGATCTTTACAAGTATCTTGTCGATTGTTTTCATCAGGTTGCTATTGAAAGATTGCATAAAGAACAACGGAAATGTAATAAAGGGGATGTTTCTGGCATTTGTTAGAAATGAATTCATACATTATTTGTATGTATTTGTGCAGACTGTCCGTCGATGGCTTTCTTATTGCCAGTGTAACAGGCAACTAGAAGAATAAGCATTGTCATATTGATTCCATAATTCAACAAAACGGATATGCTCTAGCATCAAACACATCATTTATTGTTTTATTTAGTCTTTTTACTTGGAACAATCAGGTCCGTAGTCTAGACAAATATCAATGAAAACCCACTCAGTTTAAGTGTGAGATACTTATCTTATCCTCGAACATAAAAAAATAATTGAGCCGCGCTCTGAGAAAAGCGGACTAAATGGATGTGCGTAAAGCATAGTCCCAGATTAGCTTGTGCAGTTCGCACAAGATCATGTATGACGAAACTTTCCCCATGGACTAAAATTTCGTTTAAAAACTTTCTTTCAAAGGTAAAATTTTATAAAAGCGGAACTTGACTGGGATGACACTTTACGCACATGCATTAGGCCCCGTTTTCCAAAAGTTCTGCTCAATTAGTCGGTCGCATGACGCACATGAAGACTCACGGGTAATTCCTTTGAAATGTGGCTTTATGTGTTTGTAGAAAATCCAAATTGACATAACTATACTATGGTTTGTAAAAATACACCCATTTGAGATTTACAACCCAAAGCACGCCGCACTGGAAAGAATGTGTATGTTCATAGTTGCATTGTAAGGGTTATAATATAACCCCTGCTAATAAAGGTGATCCAATAAGTATCTATTTATATTGAGCATACATGCTGATGCTGGACCTGCTATAAGATTGTAGATGCATGTTTTTATTTCTCCATATACACGTGTGTGATCACAATATTGCGTGAGTTTAAACGGCTGTTCAATTACCACCCCACGTGATAAGTAGGCGGAGTAATCGGTCTCCTGGCGTAATAGTGATAACAAAAAAACTTACAGCTCACGACGAGCTCATGTTTGGCCTCCTCGAGTTCATTCTCTGATGGGTTCCAACCCAGACACCGAAGCAAGGCCCCGAGGTATCTGGCCGCCATTTTGTTCTTACCCCCCTTTTCGAACATCACAAATGCCTTCCGAAGTTCTGAAAGCAACCACATGATATAGCGAAAAGTCGTACATTTACGGGTTTGGAACATGACACGTTCTTGAGTAGTTTATAACGGATTTAATTTTTACTTAGTAGTAGTTTTTTTTAAATCGTTTACTGATAAAAAGTTTGAAACGTCGAACACATAATTATACAAATAAAATCTTTAATTAAACACCTTGGACCGGAAAAGTAAGGTTTAAAATAAATATACTGAAAAATGTAAATAACCAGGGCTTACAGTCATCAACTGATTATTTAACCTGACCTGAATCCGTATTGGAATAATAATGTTATAATCAGTAAGTTAACCCCATACATCAGAACCCCATACAACACATTTCGATTTAAACCACATCTAAATTGTGGGTTTGTAAAGTGAATGGTACCCTACGTGCTAATAGATTCGTTAAACATGTAGTAGTGATGTTTTGTCTTTGCCAGACAGTGGTATTCGTCATTGATGGTATTTAATAATCGTCAACAAAGACCTCGTGTAGGTTATTTTAATTATCTTTCTATCATGCGTAAGTATATCTTCATGAATTATGTCTACCCTTCTCATTTTCCATCGTTCTCTCTTGAAAGGGTGAAATAAACGTTACTCAAGAAAAAGAGAGAACAGAATTGTCAAAGACCATTCTGTACCCCTGTTACACTATCTAAAATAATTAGTGATCACATCTGGATTTTATTTTAAGAATCGGATGGAAAGCTAATTCAACGACATTTCAGAACAATAACATCATTTTGGGATTTCGTTTTGGAATTAATCAAAGAAATAGTCATTAACAATATATTTAAGGATGATTTTGGAAGCTTTCATGAACTCGCATTATTTCTACCGAAATTAAATTAATTCAATAAAGTCAATATTATTCGATATGTGTATGCATGAGAAATAGTACCACTGAGTCAAGAATATACAGTGGCCTGAGGTATGGTATAATTAATCTTATGAAATAAATGAATGAATGAATCAACAAAAGTATTTGTAGTTTCTAAGTGGTTCTTCGCACTTAACTACTAATCCGAAATATCACAGTTCTACACCACCATTTTTTTCTAAAATTCAACTGTTTTGATGGCGAGGATATACGATTTCGTCTGGAGATATAACATTGCGTGTTAATGGGCTACCTAACGATAGTTTTAGTAAAAGGCCTAGTAAATTATCAATAAAACTGTCTTGAACAAAGTAAGTACTATTCTCTATCATTTGCTTATATAACTGTCGGTTCATGAACTTCAACATGACTATTTTCGGTGATGTAACATTTCAAACAACTAGTTCTAATACGTTTACTTACTGTACCAGTTTTGATTTCGTTTTTAAACAATGGTTCGTCCAGCGAGTTATGTTTTATAAATACAGTCATTAACAATTTAACTTTTCTCTGAGTTTCAGTTACCTTTTCTCTGATCCTCTGTCAGATCATGTTCCTCTGTTGAAGAAATCGAGCTGGAAGGCTGTATACAAAGGCAATATGCATGACTTTTATGTAAATTTACAAAAGAACATTCTCCACCTTTAGTTTTACAAGTAGACAAACACAAATGACATGCTGCCTTGGTAACTATGTAAACCAAAATCTACAGTATCTCATGGCAATATTGTATTAGAAAATATATAGTATATTTCGTAATGATGACAATAGTTTCCTTTTGTTTAAAATACACATTTGCGCACCGTCGTTTCGCTCTATTGTGTTTTAGCTATGATATGATTAATCAAGTAATCAAGTTAATATTTTGTTGATTTTGAGATTTGAGTTATTTACAAATTGTGACATAAACAATAAAGGACAACGCGAATTATTTAATAATTTGTGTTTTCATATCTCAAACGACACCTTTATTGGTTATTGGAATCATTCATCGCGAAGCTTAGTTTAGCAATATTTATTTTATCAAATATACATGCAAGCATCAGCAAACAAACATAGATGGTAAATAATTTGACAAAGTTATATCAATACGACATTATGAATTAATCAAAATTACAAACTGAGTAAAAAGCTTCGATGCTAACGTTAAACATTATTATGTCATTCTATGAAGCTTGACATAATTGAGAAGGAAGCCGATGGCTTAGACTAAGTCTCTATTCTGTGAAAATTCCATTGACTCCGGATAATCATGTCAGAATGAACATGTAACCGTGTTTGTCAATTGTTTTCTCTGTGACAGACAATGACATCACACTACAGCCGGATTAGAGGAACAACTTGGAGCCAGAGAAGATTGATATGTTTCGTCCTGTAAATCTCATCTGAGTCCGATATACAGCCCGGGAAATTGACGTCATTGACCGATGGCATGGTGCCCTTATTTAACAGACAACTAGTCCTCTCGCGCATTGGGAAAACAATGTGCCATGCATTTTGTATATCCTTCTAGGACATGAATATCGTTAATTATCGATTCATACTAGCTAATGAACATTATTCCCACATTATACCCTATTATAGTGTTTCATTTGGGACAGTAAGCCATACATTTTGAAACATAGTTTATTACACAAATATCGTTTTACATTATTGTTATGATGATAACAGTGCACAAGACAACACCGTTTACTGTAAAATCTTTAAATTAAACTCTAATAAATAGTTAATTAGACATATTTAAAACAAAATGAAAAGCAAAACACGATTATTTTTTATGACGTTCGACGCATTTTGTAAAAATAATGGCAACGCAAATATTCAATGTTATTCTGAAACTAAACTCCTTAAAACATTACATAGACCAGGCCTTGAATTCTCGAATTTTCTTATGTCTGTTTTCGTTGGATAAGCTTAATCTCACTTTATAACACATTGCAATAAAGCGAACAAAAAATTAATTGTAAAAATATAAAAACAGCTTTAAATTAATATTACATGTGAAATCAATAATACAAATAGAATGTATACAACGCTATCAACTTTAAAATAGTAAGAATGCCCCTAAATATAAAAAAGCGACTTTAGCCAGTTTGTCAGTTATTAAAAGAACAACATTTTAGTCGGGGCAAACTGATTAGTAGCGTTTATAACCGGAACTCAGTGGTTGGTAAAAGCACTCGTTGCTGGAATACAGTGTAATACATAAACATATAGACATTTTGTTGAGTCGATTTTGAATACGAATTTTATAAATAAATAATTAAAATTCATATATGAAATTTTAAAACATAACATTGAAATCAATATTGACATTTCAAAACATAAATTGAATTGATATAAACGCACTATTGATTGTTATCCAAGTGAAGTCTATCCCGACATTTAAATCATATTGTGATTAACATATAGCTATAAACAAACCATTAAAACTATAAAATAATTACGGATATGCTAATAAGATAATTTATACCAGAACAGTTATAACAGTACGTGTGAATAAACGGGATGAAGATATTTTAAATCAGCCTAATACTAAACATAAAACAAAGTCGATAACAAGTTTTGTACATTCAAAATGATAATGTTGTTAAGCATTGATATCCCTTGTCCTTATTTTTCTAAGCATGATAATTTTAATCACCCTCTAAATTTCATATATTTGTTGAACGGTATTGATTTGTACGAAAAGCTATAACGAGGAATATTTACATTAAAGATAAAAAAATATCCCGTTTTACTTATGAGCTGTTTTAAAATAATTGCGGACATTATTTATAATGTTGTTATTAAAATGTATGTGACCTTTGATAATATTCAATATAGTTTAAGATAATCTGTTAAAGCAAATAAGCATCATTTCGCCATTACATGTTCAATAGTAATACCCCTGTACAACCGGTCGGGATTTCTTACTGCGTTCTTACGGCGACTCAGGAGGCGAAATGATCACCAAGGACGCCAACTTATAAATACTTATTTTTTTTTTCAATGTAAGTGATAAACATCTCAAACTAAAGACACTAAGCGTGGTAAACAATGCTCTGTATTGATTGTATTTCCCATTAACGATATCACGCTGGCTTGAAAAATACAACGTGAAACGTTTAAGTTGAGTGTCAGCAAACCTTAGATAGGTAGAATGGCATTGTTGGCACATTTTCTGGACCCAAACAAATACAGAAATTTAATACCTGACATAACGATGTAATAGTGCCGATTTTAAATATAACGCTTTGGCAATTTCAGCATTTGAGAGACACGCTGAGTTCAATCAATAGCAGACAATGTGTGATCTTCCATTTTTTGTTTTATACGATTTTTGACATGTATTTGTCATTTGGGTTGTTTCTCATTGTATTCCGACTTATTTCAATATTTCATACATTATTTAGTATACTAGTTTATTATTGGCAAGGCGTCTATATGTGTTGAGTCTGGTTGAAATCATATGGATAAAGCAGCATTGTATGGTTCATCTACGAAACATGTCTGATGTTCCAGAGGCATACGTGACCAATGCATTTTTGTATGCTTTAACTAAATCTTACGTTAAGAAAAAAGCTATGCCAGCGTATAAATGCTCAAATTGTTCATTTAATTATGATCCCAGTGTGAAATCAACTGATGGCGGAATTTAATTAGTTCTTGTTGTTAAAACCAATCGCTGCAAGTCAGCGCCAATGAGGGTTATTAAATAAATGGTCCTTAAAATTATCCTATGTATTAAACTTTACCTTTGCATGTTTAGAATTTCCCAAGTATTACATGTATTCTGACATTGTAACGTGAGCTTTAAACAATGATTCCGTTGGATATTGCACGTGAACTTCAAAGACATTAACAAGATGTAGAGTTTAATCGGGAAATGACACTTTATTCCAAAACTCGACAATGTAGAACTCATACTTATGAACTCCGTTAGCAAACATTGCACGCTCGAAGTGTACGCTATATGCATGGTGTTTCATTATAATATATGGCAATATACCAGTAAGTAAGTGGTTCTTTCTTATCTATTAAAGTCGATTACATTACAAGAACTCACCATGTTATCACAATAACAGTACCCAACATATTCATGCATAAAGGTTAATGTTGCATGAAGCATCAGCATCAATCCAACAAATGAACATATAGCCAAAGGAAACTGTATACAGACCATATATCGTCGCTCATTGTTGTTTTAAGATATTCGAACTGTCTTAGTTGAGGAATGCATTAAGACAAAACAAGTTTAAACATATCTGAGGAATTCTTTCAACTTACAAATCCATGGAATTCGTTTAATTTACAATTGCGAGGAATTATTTAAACTTACAACTCCACTGCATTCTTTAAACTTACAAATCCAATGAATATTTTAGACCATCAAATCCCATCAATTAAACTTATATCGGAAGAGTAATTCAATCATGCAAGGAGTGGAGTAATTGTTGAAAAGTATTAGCCACATTTTGTAGTGTTAAATGTATTCCGTGCACAATCATGTTTATTCGTATAGAGAATTTTTAAATCAATTTATTTTATATACTGTTGAATCTCTTTAAATATTTGTATATTGGTTTGTAGAATCCAGGTTTCAGGCGTATTTGTTTGTATAGGATTTATCGATTTGATGAAGAATATTTTTAGCAGCCACATGTCGTGTATCTTCTTTTAAGTTTCATCACAACATCTTTTAGTTAGAGCTTTTTGTTAGTGACTGTAGCAAACACGGTATGCTTGTGTTTCGTCTGATTGGCTGATTATTCTAATAGTCTTAAGTCTAAGAACGCGTTTGTAACATTTTAGCACTATTGTTAAGAAATATTTTGAAACTTCACATTTTCGTATCGATTATTTGTTGGAAACATATTTCACCTAACGTCAAACGGCATTTATGTCAAACGATAGTTTCATTGGAAACATTCCATTATTAAATTCAATTCTAGGTAAATTATGTTTGACCTTTTCCCCAAGAAACAACGGCAGTGTCTTTCAAATGTTAATTCTTGTTTACACATGGCTTTATGTTTTTAAGAGGTTTACCAAATTGTGTTGTGTTTTTTCCCTCAGAAAATCATTTGGCGAATGTCGCTGTATAAATGAGATAACACATTTAACTGAAGCTGTATTGTGGGTTTTAATTATAAGGAAAAACATTAAGATATAACATCGTTATTTAAGAGCCGTTCATGTTTAAATGCTTTCATATCGAATATAATACAACAGTCAATTCGCAACTAATAGAAATATAATAAATAAATATTTGGAGATTAAAAACAATCGTCATCGTTGAAACAATATTGAGAGTTTGTCATTGATGTGTTGATATAGCCTTTTGGAAAATACAGCGTTATCGGCACGGCTCTTCAATGAATGACAATGTGTTTGTTTTATTTTAGCAAAAACACCCCTTTTCGGTAACGGTCTTTAAAGTCACCCTATTGATGTGTGAAAATTAAGATTTCTAGAATTATGTCACTGTACTCATTGCGAACATTCGGGTAAATAATACTTATTATGACCCAATATAAAAATATAAATTAGTTAATAAAATAATACATGTAATATAGAACAATAAAAACACACAACCGACGTAAACCAGGTGTTTGCTTTACAACTATATGTTAAATGCTTTGTTATACAATTAACTATCAGAAACATAGACAAAGAAGTTTAAATTAGTTTGGTACGGTTAACAAATTAAAGCTTAGATATATCGCCGTAGATAATATTTAATCGAATTTGTTTGAGCAATATCAACATATTCATTCTCGGTCATAACTGATCAGAAAACATACTTTATAATGAAGGCACAGTGGGTGTTTTGATTTTGATAAAGAATGTCAAATGTCACCGATCCCTATACATGAATTTTCTCAAGATAACTATTGATAATTGAATCTAACGACCACATTCTCCCCAAACAGCGCACACGATTTCGCCTTGCACGTCTTTTCCATTTTATGACATACCACAAGACAGGCAAACTTGCGTGTCACATTTATGTTTAATATGAACACGAAGACAGTTTAGTAAGTGAGGACCCACGTGACGATGAGTGTTAAATGACCTACCGACGGTACCTGATTGCTGCCGAGTTTCATAATTTGTATTGACTTCAATGACGGCTTTCGGGACTGCATATCCACCGCCAGGGGCATGGCACAAGGCGCCGAGCATCGCCGCCGCGACAACTGGCATCTCCGAACCTCGTCCGGTGTCGAGTTGGGCTCCGCGTGGTCCACTGTCGTCCAGTTGGCATTCTCTTCCTTGACTGATTTTTGCCAACAGAGAGACTTTGTCTTTGCCGACGAACTTTTCAAGTTAGACTTGAGCGGCGAGAAGGAAAAGAACGACGATTTAGAAAACGATTTATCCATCTTATATAAGTTGTCACACAACTCTTTTATTTGATAAAAGGTTCCATAATATAGTTATTCCCTTTCGATGTCAAAGTCTGTCGCAAGCTTCACTTTCTAAATTGATCAAAATAGCGTATACTTATTATTTAAATATTTCTTGACATCAATTAAAGTATAAGTATATCATAATAAATGCAAAACAGCACATCGGCTTATACTGCTGGAGCGGTCCTATTTGTCTTTGCCAGTGGTGGCACGCGAGAGAAGAATGGGGTCCGTGAGGCATCTGCGAGCTTCTCATTGCCCCATTAATAATTCAAAGATAATATCTGCACACTCGTTCCGTCCGCCATAAGAACGGTTTGACAATCTATTTTCGGAACAGTTCGACAATAGTGTAGGTTGGCTTCAACTAGTTTCACACATCTGTTTCCCAAACCCCTTTTTTTCCGCCGTCGTGTGGAGCTTTATGAGACTGCAAGAAGGTCCTTGCGAAGTAATAATGATCTTCGAGTGTCGATTGCATTAAAAAAGTATTCAAAAGTGCACTTGAATATGTAAACTGTATTGTTTTAATATAAAACTTAATTATCTTATTGATGTCCTCACTAAATAGTTTTGACGTAAAATGACATTAAATCACTTAGTCAAGAAATTCAAACGTTGGTGCTTTGCGATATTTCACAGCATTTTAAAATCGTTTCCGTGTCTTCTTGTATACAGAGGATGAGTATTGCTCGCAATTAACGCATTTGTCATGATCACAGAAAAGCGAAGTTCACATACACGCGCTAATGTTTAATCAATGGCGTTATGAGTTTCCATGTATCCAATGCGCAAACAAATCTCAATATTCCTTTGATGAGCGATAGCAACTTTCAGCACAGTTAATGTCAATTTTACGTTCCGGATATAATTTTGGAACACATTGAGGACGCGTAAAAACACTCATTTGATATTAACATCCACTGATTGTTAACAACGTTACAGCGATTCCCATACGATTGATTTTATATCTCGATAATTGTATTAGCGCACTGACGCAAATGGTATGTTTACACTAGTTTTATTAAATCTGGGTCGAATTTACTTCATCCACCGTACCATGCGCTTAACAATATGACACAAGCCTATTCCCGATAGTTTAGCTCCGTTAAGCTGTCGCTGTATTGTTAAAAATATAGTTCAAAGCTGCAGAAATATAAACATGGTGCAACCATTTTTGTTTTCAAGAATCATACATAACAGCAGCAAGTCACATACTTTTATACTCGGCTCGGGGCCATGCGATCGACTATGGATCAAGCCAAAATAACGGAGGCTGTTTTTCTCCAGTATTGGACGTTATTTTTTCTCTATCCCGATATGGTAGCGGTTTTCCTGGCATAAAGTGGCAAATAGAAAAAGAGTATCGAGTTGTGCACATAATTAGAGACAGCGATGACGAAGCATTCTAGTCTTGGACGAAGGCAAGAATAGAAAATTATACATTAATGTATGACAAATTTGCAAAGAATATTACAGTGGCAAATACTTGTTCACATTTTGGTCAACGTTTAAGTTAACATTTAATCAAAGGTAGAATTTCATTTAATCTAGTTATGACACTTCTTTTTTTCGTTGTTCGTCCACCTGTTATGTTTGTAAACGCATGGGCTAGTTTGCAAGGGTTTAATTAGAATGTTCCTATCTGAAATTGTCAACCATGAGATAAACATACAAGCGGCCAGTGTAGCTCCAGACCACACCAGATTGAGATCACAAAACATTGACTTTATAGCGGACCTGGTAGCTTTTGACCAGACAGCGCTACTCTACTGCGCAGGCTGGTCTGAAGCTACGCTGGTCGCAATTGGAATAAGACCCACGCATGACGCTGCTCTGTTGATTTATTTGAATATTATTAAAAGCAAACGTTGCACGGTGTTCGAAGCGAATTAACATATACAATATCATGTATTCACTGATTATAAGATCACTTTAAGTATGTCACACACGTATCTTTTAAAACATCATGCCGTTTGAAAGAACATATGTTGCAATACAGTTGTATATAAAAAGGGGCATTTAAACAAACCATGCTTATTCGATGGTCAATTTAAAGTCGTAGCGTAATAAATCACGTATCTCTCCCATTTTCCGTTGCAAATGAACGTCGAAACGTTTTTTCAAGTTTCCTCTCCAGTTCCTGAATGGGGCATATTCAATACGAATCATATAACTCTTGGGAAAAAATTCTTATCTTCTAATGTATATGTGATTGACAAAATGCTCTGTCTGATAAAAGAAGAATTAATAATATATTGATAAATCGAACCAGAAATGGTATCAAACGACATGAATATATGTCTTCATAACATGTTTGTAACTAGTATGCTAATTACAGAAAGATGAAACCTGTTGACATATATTTTGAAATATGTTTTTGTTGTAATTAGTAACATGTGCTATTCAGACTATTGCTTATATTTAGGTTTGATATATGATAATCATCTGGTAATATAAGGGCATACTGTGCCCACATGTACACTCGAAGCACATTAGATGACCCGCAAAAAATGGGTATTATGCCATATTCGGCAAGCCTAGCTGCAGACCAGCCTGCACATTTCACTATTGAGACCACGAAGAATCGCGTGGATTTATAGTGAAGCCCCTGCATAGACGGCGCAACTGTTCATGCTGGTCTGAAGCTACGCTGATCGCATATGGCATAAGACCCATTGTTCGCATGACGCGGCCCATTTGCTATGAAACAAACCGCATTTTTCCTCCGCCATTTACTAATGATCATGCTCTCTCAATATAAATTTGCAAAGGTCGGTCTATCAAGGAATACATCCCATGTGCAGTGCCGATATAACACTCCATATGCAGTTACGAAATAATACTCCGTGGTATAAACTGAGTAGTAATGTTATATTATTGAAAACAGAAAGTACATGTATTATATTGGCGCCATTTTAGGTATCGGCAAGTTAGTATCGCAATGATCTCATTTGATATTTATTTATTTACAAAATAAAAACCAAACAACCGTGGAAATGATGGAATTAATAGAATATCATATGAGAGTTGTTTACAGATTCATTTACTCGTCATTAAAATGTGAACCAATCGCCAAGGTTCGTAGTTTATGTTTTCTAAGTCTCTCTAAAAACATCTATTTTTTTACTTAGTTTTCAACACAACTCTATTATTCTCTTTTACCGGTTTAACTGTTATTATTTAACACAATTCTAGTATTGTCATTACCTGGTTTACTGTTATTATTAACTCAGTATTCAACACAAGCCTAGTATCGTCTTTACCCGGTTTAACTGTTATTATTTATTAAGCATTCAACAATAATCTAGTATTCTCATAACCCGGTTTTTAATGTTATTTTTAACGTAGTATTCAACACTAAGCTGGTATTCTCTTAACCTGAAGAAACTGTTATTATTTACTTAGTTTTCAACACTAACCTAGTATTCAACACTAGCCTAGTATTCTCTTTACCAGGTTTTACAGTTATTATTTACCCAGTATTCAACACTAAGTTAGTATTCTCTTAACCCGGTTTAACTGTTAATATATATTTTTATCCCATCATCAGACGTGCATTGTTGAAATAAACCACTGTGAAATATATTTTCCTTTATTTCAGCAGTGCTGAAATATAGCATTTCAGCAGTGCTGAAATATAGCTGTCACGCGCGGCGGACTACTTTTTTGGATTTATACATGAAATAAATGTTTACTTTTCAAATCAATATACCGTATATAAGGAAAAGCCGAATTTCCACTTAAATTTATCTCAAAACCGGCTTTCCATACTTTTATTTTTCATTTAATTGATTGCGCAATTTATGACGTTTCTCGTGTAATGTAACTTTGTGACGAAAATAACAGTTTACTTTTGACTCCCTGGATTTTAAGATGGACAAGTCGGACGTGTTAATTTATTTAACAGTAAAATATTTGTTAACGCATCGAACGATTCCAAAACGTATTTCGGATTGTGTGGTTGTAATGCATAATTGTAAATGTCGATATTAATACAATAACTCGCTTCGATAGAAGTACGGTTTCAAAAGTTGTGTCAGAACAAATTCAAGCGTTATTAAAAATAGTGTGGTTAAAATAACTGTCAAAAAAAGGATTGAAGAACAGAAAATGGAAGTGCATATCGTTGTAACTGTATTTTTATTAGGATTGTTTTAAAGTTGGCATTGAGGTAAGCGTGTTTGTATTCCAAATGGCGATGAAGAATTCAATTTTGTTTTGTGTGCAGAAGTTTTAACTCGCCATAAAAGCAAACAGAGCTGACAAACATAAAACATGGTAATTACACAGCCTCGCAAAATGAACTTCGCTTTATTCGGCACCGACCTAGTATTCTCCATTTAATTCAATACTAACCTAGTATTCTGTTTACCCGGTATAACTGTTATTATTTACAATGCATTCAACATTTACCTAGTATTCAACACTAACCTTGTATACTCTTTAGCCGGTTTTATTGTTATTATTAACAGTACATTCAATACTCGCCTAGTATTCTATATATTCTATATTCTAGTATTCAACACTAACATAATGTTCTCTTTACCCGGTTATACTGTTATTGTTTACGTAATATTTAACACTAAACTATTTTTCTCTGTACCCGGTTTAACTGTTATTATTTACTTCGTATTCAACACTAACCTGGTATTATCTTGACCCGGTATAAATGTTAATAACTAGAAGGTTTAACGTAAGGATATGCTAACCCAAGCACATGAAAACATAAGGATATGATAATGTAAGGATATAATAACGTAAGGATATGATAAAGTAAGGATATGACAACGTAAGAACATGATAACGTACGGATATGATAACGTAAGGATATGGTAACGTAGCGGCATAATAACGTAAGGATATGACAACGTAGCGGCATAATAACATAAGGATATGATAACGTGAGGATATGACAACGTAAGGAAAGATGTTAAAATAATCAGTTGTACAGTACCGAGCCTCCAACGACAAATCAAACGGATAATAATTAGCAATCAATAAAATTACATTACTTTATTGCTCAAGTCGTGGATGTGTCATACCATGCAAAATATCATAAGGTCGTGATGTAAGTAGGTCTTTGATAAATGTAACGATGCTTCTATTCATAACCTCTGGTGTATGTTATGCAGACTTCGTGTTTATTATTTTTCATTGTATTATACAAGAAAAGGAATTTCCAATGAAATAACGTTGAGATGCCATTACATTCTGAGTGTATTTTCTATTGAACCGTTAGTGAAGTACTTATGTTACTACAAATTATGTCCGTAGCTTGAAAGTACTGCTATTCACCCAATCACCCACACATCGATGGTTTGGTGTTAACTGTTGTATCTGTTGTATCTGTTGTACAATAAATTCTGAGATACAATAGTTTCACACTAAACCCAGATCGCGCAGACAGAGAAAGATGTTTCGCATGAAATGAGTAAAGCTTGTCTATTGTTTGACATTTTATTGTTAATAAAAATGTTAAGATTTTATTTTTTTTACCAGTGTTATGTCATAAAATAACAAACACGCGACAAAAACAGAAACGAATAATGCGTAATGTAGCGGAAAAATTAATTCATGCAAAAAACGTGGTATAATTTTGAAAGAAGTTTGCAAGTCAATTGTTTCTTTTACGCTGAAAGAAGAAGTGCATTTTGCGATGATAGATAATTTTGCAAATGCAGGCATCGTTTCGATAAGAAAAGGCGTATACATATTTTGCTTTTACCCGGAATCGTTATGTTTGAATAACTTTTGTCGTGTTTCACAAATTACATGTTTTTAAATTATAAATTATATAGAGAATTCATAAAATGTGAAGCCAATTGGCAACTTGAATGATGATAGCAACTGACCGTTATATATTATCTGGAAACAAGATCTGAAAATCTCATGACTCATGTATGGAACGGTATTTAGGTAAAAATTACATCATTCGTGGTGAATATTTACATTATGACTGATGTTTATTCTAATATGCTTCATGACAATTCCAACATGCTTGTTGTCTATTCGTTTATACTTGATGATTGTTGCATCAATACATCATTCGTGGTGAATATTTACATTATGCATGATGTTTATTCTAATATGCTTCATGACAATTCCAACATGCTTGTTGTCTTTTCGGTTACACTTGATGATTGTTGCAAAATGCTTGGTGACTATCCAATGTGTGTGTGTTCATTATTCCTGAAACCAGTCATAATCGGTTTTGCAACTAAGCGTCATTAACAACGGCAGCAAGCAACAGGCAGTAAGCAGAATGCAACTTAGCAGAATGCAAGTTACCAAATTATGCCAGCAGGTGGCGCACGTTTATTTTCCGTATGTTGAATAAAGTACTTTTCGGAAAAAAGAGAAAAACATCCGAACCATTTTGACTACTATACTGAATAAACTTAATTAGTTCCCTTTGTTTTATAATCTCTATTCAACTGAATACGTTTATTATTGCCATTAAGACCAGTAGGCCTACACAAGAAATCGACTGCCGTGAATGTTTTTGATATTTGTAAGTTGCAGTTGGTACGCAAGAAAATATACATGTATTTTATTCAGGACATAACGGAGCAGGAGGCCGTTTCATCAACGTAAATACCGACGCTCCCGGTAAAATGCGTTTCATCAAACAAAACGTAAATTACGATAACATAAATTTGATTGAACGATACTTAACCACGATAGTGTTGAATAATAACATGTTTATCAAGCGAATCTCACAAAATAAAATTGAAAGGTGAAGCTTTTCTGTACAGCAAATAAAATTGTCAATGTTCATATTCATACCACCAAGATCATGAAAATAAATATGACATCAAAATACTGTTTGTGTTAACTTTGCTATTTTCAACAAGTGTCTATTGTAGACGTACCTACTGATTTTTTCATTTATATATCAGATATACCTTGTGCTTAAGTAAAGCATAGTCTACTTGTATGTTTTTGGTAATATCCTAGCATATAATGTCAGTTCATTCACATTTGATCATTTCTATATATTTAAAATAAAAAATGATCAAGCCTCATTGAGACCTAAATCAAGCCAAATACGAAAACTTCAAAATAGACTTTAAAGTAAGAGCAATAACATGTAGAATGATCTTAAGCTGTGTCAACACAATTTTGTTAATGTGCACTACATAATATTTATTTTATTTTCTATTGTTATACTCAGTTTAATAAAAATGTATTGATATTTTCAGACTTCCACAAGGACCAGCTATTCTGCTTGTCAAGCAAGAAGTTTTAAGGACATTTTCGGCTGCCAAATGTATTTGGAGCAGTCGACGGGACCCTTATTCCAATTTATCAAACCAACGGAGTCCGAAGAAGCGTACGTGTGCAGGAAAGGGTTCCATGCCATTAATGCGCAGGCTATCGTTGACGCCAACATGAGGTAAATTTAAATACAGTATTATGATTCATTACCTTATCATAAAATTAGATAATAAAGCAAAGAAATACCATAACAGGTTGAACTATGCGTAATGCTTATCATATTTGACATCAAATAATGTTTATTGTATGTACATGCGCAAATAACATTAACTACCACAATCAACACCATGAGCACTGTGTAATCAAGCTTCTGATCTTTAATGCTTAAGCAAATGAAGCTCTCAGTATAATCTTGAAACGTTGTCTTAAGTAACACGTGTACTCTTCTTTAAGGTTCATCGATGCTTTGTCAAGATGGCCTTGTGAGACGCATGATGCTTCGGTGTTTGATAGCAGTGGCTTAAAGGTAACTGTTTGCATTAATTTAATCTGCCATAACTAAACAAAACATGAAATATATCTATATACTATCCTTAATCCAATAACATTAACTGTCGATTATGTTTGATCTTCAACATAATAGTTTCTTTTATATATATACAGCAATATAATAATGATTAGTTACAGCTTTACTAATAAAATGTTTGAATTTGTGTAAATTAAGTTTTGTAATGAATGAGTTTTGTTTTAAAGAATGTATGTGATGATTTGTTTTAAAACAAACATTGGGCATAACTTGTTGCTTTTTGTGTTTAAATAAACTAATATTTTGTTATTCATTTTATTTAGTTTAGTTTAACCTATTATTATTTTTAGCTCGATTGCGTCGAAAGCCGCAGGCCTATTGAAATGCTCTTGAGTCCGTTTCCTGGGCCTATAATCAGTACAGACACACATAACGTGTTTTTATAGGCTATTGACTTAAAATCTAGAAAACTTTGTTGACGATTGTTCATGAAGAAGGGCCCCGTGCATCTTTTAGCCTCTTATTTATATGTAAAAGAAAGACTTGGGATTATTGTTTTAGATATCTGCATCGCACTGGTGGATGCCTGCCCTTCAAGCCAAATACGTGCTGTGAAATAGCAACTGTTTGCATGAGTTGATTTTTGTATGTTCAGTAATGTTGTCTGCATAATTTGTTGAATATTTACTACATGGTTTTAAGTTTTTGAAATAAAATTTAATCAAAAATATAACATGATAGTTAAATATATAACATATTTACCTGAGCTCCAGAAAAAATCATAATAAAATACTGATGGTACTTTTGCACATAAACAAACTGAAGGAACTTTTTCACATGTCGAACACTTTTTCAAGTGATTTTTTACCCACTGACCATCAGCTCAATGGGTATTAGAGATCAGTACTGAGAATTCTCAAAATGAAATTAACAAGGGATGTGTTTGTCAGAAACACAATATCCCCTACTGCGCCGCTTTGAAATAAAATTTCTATTTACCGTTTGGCAGGTTTCATCACTCAAAATGTGCAGCTCCATGAGATACACATGCATGCCAAATATCAAGTTGCTATCTTCAATATTGCAAAAGTTATGGCCAATGTTAAAGTTTTCGGATGGACGCAAATACTGACAGTTTAACTGCTATATGCCACCCTACCGGCTTTTAAATGTATTTTAACCAAATTGTATAAAGTGTGCAGTATATAAATATGGATTTTATTGTCATGAAAAACTAAAAGCTTACCCGTAAATAAATATATTTGCTTAAGGTAAGAATGCTTTACTAAAGATACCCTTAATATAATGCTCTGTTGAATAATCACGTTTTTAGCCACTGTTTAAACTGTTATGTACCAGTGCAATTTATTAGTATTTCTGGGGACATTTTTATGATAATAATATGTAAGTTTTATAACAGTTGAAATTTCACGTGTATTCAATGAATAAAACATTAAGAACATTCACATTTATTTAAAGTTATTCATAATATTAGATAGTACAATATACACACAATTTCCCCTCAGTTAATACAGATTTATATTTCTGGAAATAATTGAACGTTGAACTATTTGTTTTTGAGAGACACAAGTTCTTCCAGAATTTTGTTTATGTCCCGGAGGATGTCATTTCTGGTTCTAGACTTCNTCCAACTTGTAGCGAACACATGACACAGCGTTCACGGTAATGTGTCATTATAAACCGCAACTTCCAAATGTATATATAGGAGAAAACTTTGCCTAGTTTTATTTCTTTATAATGTGTTCATCCCATACAATTCGATGGCTCTTTTACACTACGACCGTACAGAGTAAGCGAATGAAAACAATTTTCTTTTAAAATGAACTATTTCATTACTTTTTGACAAATAAGTAACATACATACATGGTTTAGTCTATTGCAATTTGTCGTTTATTTTGCTATTGTGTCGCGTTGGTGTATATACAAACTTTGGGGAATAAATTTACAATTAAATCGAATTTGTTTCCTCTTATTTTATTTTATTTGAATTACGATGCTGTGGGGTCACTGTTTATTTACACTTGTGTGTTTTACTATTAATTCTTGGCTTAGTGATAGATTAGTCATGTCTTTTACGGTTTGAAACTTCAAAGCTTTGAATTGACTTTTCCAGTGAGGTACTCACAGCTTTTAACACTTTTATGTTTCATGCTGTGTTGTGTGCATTGTCCTGAATTATATAAGCAATTTAATATAAAACTACCGGAGTTTAAAAATAATATCTCTCTTGATCATGTTTCTTGAGCTTCATTTTTTCCTATAATAACCTCCCTTTAGCATGCCATAAATACACATTAGTTCATGTTTGGTTCATAGAAAATATTGACTAATATGAAATTGTGCGGCATTTTTCGAATTGACCGTTCCATGTTGGTGATCCCTGATTAAATCAATCGTCTATGTTAACTAGTTTGTTAATTGTGTCATATGTATAGTTCTGTATTGTATAGGCACTTGGTCCGCTTTAAACAAATACGTAGGTTAATACAAAATGTCTCTCCTGATTATGCGTCTGAAGTTTCATTATTGTTTTATAAAATGGCGGTTGGTAACTTATATTTTATTTATACTTTATACTTATATTACCCGTCTACGTTAATAACTCTGGTCATTCGGAGGCTGATTATCTCTCCTCAGCTCCACCATTAGTTGATTGTTCACACCAAGCTACTGAGGTCTTCTAAGAAGCACATCGTCAGCGTCCTAGTGCATCTCGTTGTAATTTTATTATAAGCATTGGGTTAAAGTTGTCATTGAGGTAAGAGTGTCGTTTACTAAATTTTGATGTTGGANTACATTTGAATACAAATATACTTTTATGGAAATACATGTAAAAACCTGATTGGCGCCAGATAGCAGCGATTGGTTTTAACAACAAGAACAGAATAGAATTTCGCCATCAGTTGATTAGACTCTGATCATTATTTAATTAAAATTTGAACATTTATACGCTTGCAATAAAAAAAACACTTACGAAAAACCTCTCACTGTAACTCAGGAACATCATGCATGTATTGTGGATATGCTATGCAATGCTGCTCCGTCCATATAATTGCCAGTTGACTCACCACAAACAGATGTTCTGTCAATAATAAACTATTATTCTTAATTAATTATGTAATATTTGAATAACTACGAATACAATGAGAAACAACCGAATGCTTCCAAAATGATAAATAAATGCCGAAATTGAAATGAAACAATACAATACAAGACTATCAACTGTCTGCCGTTGTTTGTAATACGCGTGGCTCACAAATTCTTTGACAAAATTGACTTGTTCATTATTCATAGAACTGCAAAAAGTGTAGACAAGATAATAGAACATCAAATAATTAAACGTTTAAATGCATGTGTATTCGGAAATACATTTCCACGATAACTCTTTGTCGATTGTTAGTTGTTTTCTTGATTGTAATAAATCCCTTTCCTGCTTAAACCAATTAGTTCCAGACAACATAAAACAGCAATACATTTAAAGAAACATCGTGATCCTTATGTTGTAACATATGGGATCAAAATTATATCAAAGCACAAAAAGAGGAATAATAATGGCCATGTATTTTTATCGTAAAGTTCACTAATAAAAACAACAGAACATCAAAGAATTAAACATAATGACCCGCCATTGTCTTGCTGAAATGACCTTAGCATTTAAAGTAAAATCGACATTATTGCAGCGTTTTTTTCAGGTATTAAATCTCTCTATATATTTGGTGCAATAATTTTGCCTAACAATTCCCTGCTAAGGTATGTTGACACAAAAGTAACTCTTTAACGGTGTATTTTTTCATGACAGTGTGATGTCGTTAATTGGAAATCAATTGAACATAGCGCATTTTTACAAAGCTTAATATATTTGATATGAATTGTTAATTAAAAATCAAAGGCATTTGCAAAAAAAACTTTGAAAGGAAATCTATTTTTTTAAGAATATTGCCTTGATTTGTGTTAATTTGTGTTTTTAAATATTTTATTAAATGCAAGAGAAGTTTTAAAATCAGCAGTTATTGTTGTTTTTTTTTAATGATGTCGTAGTATGTTCGTTTGATAATATGTGTTTTATATTTATTTCAAACATTTGGACATTTTAATTTTGAAAAGTGCAATGTTTGTTCAAATTTTTAATATATGCAGGATGTCTATTCTCTCGAAAACTTTGCAATTTTATCATATTACACAATTCATAATACGTCTTTGTATGAATAAATAATTTTAAACAAACAATTACAATAGAAAGCCATATGGCTATGCCATCTGGCCCGAGCAGGCCCGAGTTCTTGACAAGGACGTTGCAATACCACCGATTCGGTATTTATGTATAGTTTCAGTTTCAGAGTTAACAGCAAAAGGCAAGTATTGTGCACTGTTCTTATATGAACAATAATGTAAACTTTATTGTTTTTATAATGACCTTAATTTCAACATTCTTACTGCCCCATATTGTTTATTATTATGTTGGAATAATGTTCATCATAAAACAATAAAGTTTGCATTATTTACAATATCAATTGATGATTAACGAATTTCATGTTCTGGCAGGATACACAAAATGCAATGTGCATTGTTTACCATTTGCGCTAATGGAATAGTTGCATATGTTCTTTTTTATTAATATTTGATATTTAACGTAATTAATGTGTGCTTTTGGGATCAGAAACATTAATATGTTTCGGTGATCAATTTTACGGAACTTATCGTATTGCCTTGTAACAAGTTACAGGACTTAGCAGAAATTAATGCTGTCACATGCAGGGCGGCATGCCATCGCCCAATGACCCCAATTTTTCAAGGCAGTATAACAGTGTTATAATAAGATAAATGTCATTTTTTAAGATCAATATGAGATTTACAGGACTAACCAAAACCCTCGTCTTTGGCTCCAATTTGCTCGTTTAATCCGGCTGTAGTTTATTTTCTTTGTCTGCTACAGAGAAAAGATGTGACAAAAACGAGTACATGTTCATTCTGAGATGATTATCCGGAGTCAATGGAATGTTCGCAGAATAGAGATTTAGTATAAGCCATCGGCTTCCTTTTCAATTCTGTCAAATTTCATTCAGTGACAAAGTAATGTTTTCAAACACATCGCAGCGTTGTACTCAGTTTGTTATTTTGATAAATGTCATATTGATATAGCTTTGTCCGATTTAACATCCATATGCATGAATATTTGATTAAATAGATATTGCCCAACCAAGCTTCGCGATTCGTCATTCCAATAACCAATACAAGTGTGGTAACTCTCAAAATCCACAAAATGTTAGAACTTGATTACACATGTGATTACAAACTCAATATGGCGAAACGACGATGCTCACTTGTGTATTTTTAACAAATTGTGGCGTGTTCTGAGAAAACTGGGCAAAATGCTTGTGCGTAAATTGTCATCCCAGATTAGCCTGTGCAGTCCGCACAGGCTAATCATGGACGACAATTTCCGCTTTTATGACATTTTTCGTTTAAATGAAGTCTCTTCTTAGCAAAAATCCAATTTAGGCGGAAAGTGTCATCCCTGATTAGCCTGTGCGGACTGCACAGGCTAATCTGGGATGACACTTTACGCACAAGCATTTTGCCCAGTTTTCTCAGAACACGACACAATTAAGGAAATTATAGTCGTCGTCATGAAATATATGTTATATTTTTTAATTCAATATTTACATGTGTTTCTGTTGATTTTGGTTAACATAGTTACTAAGGAAGCATGTCATTTGTGTTTGTCTTTTTGTAAAATCAAATGTGAAAAAAAAATCTCATGAAATTTCCATAATACTCATGCATATTGCCTTTGTTTACAGCCGTCCAACTCGATTTCTTCAACAGAGGAGCATGAGCTGACAGAGGATCAGAGAGAAGGTAACTTAAAATCGAAACAAAAAGTAAATGAAACTACGAGAAAAGGTAACGTGTAAATGTCTGAATGTATACACATAACCTCCTGGACGAACCTACTATTCAAAACGGAAACAAAACTGGTACAGTAATAATGAGCATTAGAACTAGTTAATTGAAATTTTACATGACCAAAAATAGTAATGTTTAAATTGCATGCACCGATAAGTATAAAAGAAAATAGTAGAGAATAGTACTTACTTTGTTAAAGACAGTTTTATCGATAATTCACCCGGCATATAACTAAAACTATCGTCAGGTAGCCAAGTATCACGGAATGTAAAATATCCAAACACAATCCTATATCTCCCCATCAAAACGGTTGATTATTAGGGGAAAATGACGCACACAACAAGGAGCTGTAGATAGGTGATATTTCGAATCAGTAGTTAAGTGCGAAGAACCACCCAGAAACAGCACATACCTTATTAAATACGATATCTTACACAAAAGACCGTGTAGTGAGTTAGTTGTAAAGAAACTGTTTTTGTTTAATCATTGATTCATTCTCTTAATAAGATTATTATACAATACATCAGACCACTGTATATTCTTGACTCATTTCTACTAAGTTCCATACATGCACATATCGAATAATTTTGGCTTTATTGAATTAGTTTAATTTCTGTAGTAATATTGTACATTCGTGAATGTCTCCCAAATCGTCCTAAACTCATATTGTTATTGACTGTTTTAATTGATTATTTCATTTGAATGGCATTAATAAATCTCCGAGCGGTGTGATTATTCTGAATTAGCTTTCAACCAGCTGTCCCAACGATTCTTAAAATAGAATCCAGTAGTGATCACTAATTAGTTTAGATATTTTAACATCTATCCCCAGGGGCACATAACTGTGTCTTTGACAATTCTTTCTCTCTTTTCTTGAGTAATGTTTATGTCACCCTGTATAGAGAGAACCATGGAAATTGAGAATGGAAGACACAATTCATGAAAATATACTCGCGCTGTGATAGATTTGTTTTTACAAAACCTACACGAATTTGTGTTGACGTTGATTAAATACTTTCGGTGACGATCATCACTGTCTGACAAAGACAATACATGACCACAACACGTTCATGCATATTTAAGTAACAAAGGTTACATTGGTTTTACAAACCCATAATTTAAATGTGTTTCCGATTCTAAATGTTATGTATGGGATTAACTTACTAATTATATAATTATGTTTCCAATGCTGATTAAGGATAAGTCAAATAATCAGTTGATGAATGTGAGTCCTGGTAATTAACATGTTTTAATACTTTTATTTTACAGCTTACTTGTAAGGTTCAAGTAATTAACTCAAAGAGCTTTTTTATACAATTATGCGTTTAAACTGTATATCAGAAAAACATCTGACAAAATACTACTTAATTAGAAACATCAATGTTGTAATCAACTGCTCACATCATATACCAAACCTGTAAATGCAGTAACGCATTTTATTGATTACTTCCTTTGAATGCCATAATGCAATCTTCGAACGATGTGATTGTTCTGAAATATCTTTGAATTAGCTTTCACTCCGATTCTTAGAATAGAATCCAGATGTGATCACTAATTATTTTAGATATTTAAACAGCTATCCCCAGGGGATCAGAGATGTGTCTTTGACCATTCTGTTCTCTCTTTTTTTTAGTAACGTTTCTGTCACCCTAATAAGAGAGAACCATGGAAATTGAGAAGGGTATACACAATTTATGAAGTTATAATCATAAAAGAAAGTTTTTTTTACCAAACCAACGCGAGTTCATCTTGATGCTGATTAAAAAGCATCGATAAAGAGCAACACCGTATGAAGAAGATAAAATTCACGCTTTATGAATATTTTTGAAATTCAGGCTGCACTAACTTTACAAACCAAACATATAACTAGGGATGTGGTTTTGAATCTTAATTTGTTGTGTGTAAAAAACTTACTCATTATATAATTATGTTTCGAATACAAATGAGGGTTAAACAGTTGATGAATGTATGTAAATGATTTAAAGTGAGACTGCACGATTTGTATATGTGTTAAATTGTAATATATTGATTAAAAAATATGTTTCAATAACACAAAATAGGTAAGAAAAAATATACATTGAAGACGAATTTCTAAAAATGCAGCAAAGTCAATTAGCGCCCCGAGCCGATTGTGACGAAGATATTTCGTACATATTTTCCTACAATAACCGAAGCATTCGTCTTTTTTTTAGGATCGGAGTTAGTGTTCGTGTGTCTTATAATAGATATCGTTGCAGGATATTAAAATGATCCGAATTTTTTTTTTGTGTCTTTGTGTCGTATGAACGAATCTGCACTAAAACTTAATTTAGATTCACATCGTGGAACACATCAGAGCGTGAACTCGAGGAGGCCAAACACGAGCTCGTGGTTAGCTGTAAGATATTTTGTAAACCATGAAAATAAAACCAGTAGGCCGATTACTAATCCCACTGATCATTCTGTTTTCAATTGTTTGTTTAAATGAAGTCTTTTCTAAACGAAAATCTAGTCCATGCGTAAAGTGTCGTGCCAGATCAGCTTGATCTGGGACGATATTATACGCACATGCATTAAGTCCGGTTTTCTCAGAGCGCGGCTCAATTTTATTTTTATGGTCGAGGACAAGATTTTTATCTCACACTTGAACTACAAAGTGTTTATTCGGATCGTTTGTAACGAACAATGTAAGCATATTGTCTTACTTGAAACGCCTCCTCAACCAACATAGTTGTTGTAATCATTTCATGTGTACAGGCTCTACCAGAGTGTGAGTTTATGTGTGAGTGGGTTGTCAATGATATTTGTCTAGACTACGGGTGTGTTTTCTGCTAGAGCATATCCGTTTTGTTGAATTATGGAAATAATAAGGCAAGGCGTATTCTTCTATTTGTCTGTTAGTATGTCAATAATAATCCAACCACGGACCGTCTGCAAAAATCCATACAAATTGTGTATCATTCTCACAATAGGCCAGGGAATTGCATTTATTACATTTCCGTTGTTCTTAATGCATCTTTTAATAGAAATCTGATGAAACAAATCGACAAGATACTTGTAAAGATCATAAAGTTGGGATTGGGGTTTAGATGGAATAATTGGTTGATCTCTCCTTTGTTAAAAAAAGTCCTATGTTATACGGCTAACAAAATTGGATTAAGTCGACAAAAAACAATCCTAACATGGTTGTACTAAATAACGGTTTATCAGGATATAACATATTTATGGGAAATAAATTGCTATTGTCCATGCTGGTGGAAATCTAATTACAATCGTGGACACAGTTGATATTGTGGAGAGCATTAGATGGTTATTTCTATTTCAAGGACGTTGTTCTTTTTGAATGAAAAGGCAAAAAAGCAGTTCACCAAGTGCTTGTCAACAGTTTTTTCGGGTGCTGAATGACTACGAAAAATGTAAATAGGCCAAGTGCCCAGAATTAATGAAGTATATCCCAGGCATAGTTTCAGTTTGAGGACAAGTCAAACGCCAGAGCAACATGGTACTTAACGCAAATATGATACATATAATTGTTAAACTCTTGACTAGCAGGGGCCATGTTGGCTTTATTTCGTGTTTTACTATACAATATCGTACAACTCGTGAATAAAGTAGTATATAATGTATATCTAAACAAATACTGATATCTCGTTGATGATATGACAGTTAAAATATATATCTGAAATATATTATCTAGTTTATGCGTAGATTTTTTTTACGGAATTTAAAACAACCAAACACATTTGACCGCTTGAAATTTCACAGGTTTGTAGAGCGAAGTATGGGCACAGTTCTCTACAAGCGATTAAATTGAAACTTATTTCTTTTGCATGATGTGAATATATGCCAAACACATGTTCATCTCCAGCGATCCACTTATGCCAAAGTTATTTGCCCTTGAGCATATCTCGAAATCTCTAGAATTATACGTGAAGTGTATGGTTTCAGCGCGTTGTTCGGTGACGTTCGAAGAGATCGAGCGCTACATGGCGCGGCGAGGAGGCATATTGTACGGATGCCTGGACAAGGAGGATATCCAGGAGGCTTTCCAGGTAACCACGCCCATCACGCATCCAACCTTTGAACAAAATGTTTGGATAACATTCTCAAAAACAAAATACGCAAATACTTACCACGAGGCCACACTCTCATGTCCATTAAGCTCATCTGAGCACAACGAGCTCGTGGTGCGCTATCGGGATACCGTGATGTCCATCGTCCGTCCGTGTGTGTTGGTTCGTGACGTGTGTCCGTCCGTCAACGTTTTCTTCAAAAAACATATCCTTCACTCCTCAATATCATGGCAGAATCTGAAGAAACTTCATATGACTGCTCTTATATAGCCCTCTAGCACTGAAATCTTTTTAAACGATTCCGATTATTGGATTAATTGTGTCATGGGCCAACAAGGTGTTAACAAATTAAAACTTAAAGGATCTTCTCCTCTGAAACCGTGCGGCCCAGAGGTTTTTGGTATGTTACATTGTATTATGATCCTCTCATCCATGGAGTTAATGTTGGTCCCGTCCTGGGGGTAGCTAGTTTTCTTTAATGTTTACAGGAACACTTTAAACATATTCCCCTCTGTTATGTAACATCGTAAAGTGGTCCTCTGAAAAGTTTGCAAAATAACCCCCTTGAGTCAAATTCGCCCCGGCCTTGGTATAACTTGTTTCCCTAATATGTGTATAGGGAACACTTAAAACATATTCTATAAAACCGCAAGGGCCAAAAGTTTGGTATGTGTTATATAACATCGTATTGTTGTCCTCAGTCATGATTGTTCAAATCAAGTCCATGGGGTCAAACTTGGCCCGCCTTAGGGGTGACTTGTTTTCATTATATTTGCATATTAAAAAACTTTAAAAAAAAACACTTATCTGTATCAGCAAGGCTCAAAGGTTTAGTATTTTTATGTAACATTGTGCAGTGGTACTCTACAAATGTGGTTTAAATCATGCGTCTGCGGTCAAAACGGGCCCGCGGCCTTGGGGTTTACTTGTTTGTAGCACTGCGCAAAAAGAGCTCGTGTCGAGCTATTGTGATAATGTGGTGTCGGTCGTTCGTGCGTGCGTTCGTGCGCACGTTATGCGTATATGGTTTAACGTTAGAAATCTTCTTGAAAATCGCAAGGGCCAGAGGCTTGGTATTTTTATGTAACATCGTATAGTAGTCAACTACCAAGTGATTTCAAAATCTTGCCCTTGGGGTCAAAATTGGCCCCGCTTTGGAACAACGTGTTTATATAGACGTTTTTTGCAAAATAACTTTCAGATTTGTTCTAAATAAGAACAAGGGCAAATAGGTTAAATATTATGTATGATAATATCAGATAGTCGCCCTTTATAATTACTTTATAAGAATGCATCTGGGGTCGAAATTGGTCGCAATCGTGCGNAAACCGAGCGGCCCAGAGGTTTTTGGTATGTAACATTGTATTATGATCCTAATCCCTGGAGTCAACGTTGGTCCCGCTCTGGGGTTAGCTAGTTTTCCTTAATGTTTACAGGAACACTTAAAACATATTTCCTTCTGTTATGTAACATCGTAAAGTGGTCCTCTGAAAAGTTTGCAAAATAACCCCCATTAGTCAAATTCGCCCCGGCCTTGGTATAACTTGTTTCCCTCATATGTGTATAGGGAACACCAAAGGTTTGGTATGTGTTATATAACATCGTTTTGTTGTCCTCAGTCATGATTGTTCAAATCAAGTCCATGGGGTCAAACTTGGCCCGCCTTATGGGTGACTTGTTTTCATTATATTTGCATATTAAAATCTTAAAAAAAAACACTTATCTGTATCAGCAAGGCTCAAAGTTTTAGTTTTTTTATGTAACATTGTGCAGTGGTACTCTACACATGTGGTTTAAATCATGCGTCTGCGGTCAAAACGGGCCCGCGGCCTTGGGGTTTACTTGTTTGTAGCACTGCGCAAAAAGAGCTCGTGGTGAGCTATTGTTATAACGTGGTGTCGGTCGTTCGTGCGTGCGTTCGTGCGCACGTTATGCGTATATGGTTTAACGTTAGAAATCTTCTCGAAAATTGCAAGGGCCAGAGGCTTGGTATTTTTATGTAACATTGTATAGTGGTCAACTACCAAGTGATTTCAAAATCTTGCCCTTGGGGTCAAAATTGGTCCCGCTCTGGAACTACGTGTTTATATAGACGTTTTTTGCAAAATAACTTTCAGATTTTTTCTTAATAAGAGCAAGGGCAAATAGGTTAAATATTATGTATGTTAATATCAGATAGTCGCCCTTTATAATTTCTTAATAAGAATGCATCTGGGGTCGAAATTGGTCGCAATCGTGCGGTTGTGTGAAATGTTTTATATAGACTTACATTGCAACATTTGTTCAAATTAAACCCATCTCGTCAAAGGAGGAACCAAACCAGGGGACTTTAAAAGTAAAGCACTTAGCTACAGTTTCTCAGTTGAGCGTTCAAGGATCACTAGGGTCGTATTTGTTCATAGTATTAACCTGTTGACAAACATTTATGGCTTTTTGTTAATGTTTTATCAACGATAACAATTTAATCGAATCGGCTATCAAATTTCTTTGTTATTATTTTGTCAATCATAAATGACAATGTCTTCATGTCAACTGAGCTATCATACCGCTATTATTGCTTGAACACAAAACAGTTTTTATGGGCCCCATTTCAAGGTCTCGTGTAAACTGCACGAGTGCAACCGCATTCATGAACAGCTGTCGTGACATACACATGCTCCTACTTTCAGATGTTGTTCCTTATCATTAATACATCTGCTTTTCTTATCTTGCAGGTTCTCGACGGGGACGGGGACGGGAAGATCTCCATAAGGGACTTTCGGTACTTCATGACCACCATGGGTGAAAAGATGACGTACGAGGAGGTGGAGGACATGCTTCAGTCCGTCTACAGGCGGAAACACACACACTTCAACAGCATCGATTTCCATGGTAAGAACTTCCTTCTACCGTTCCCTGCACTGTTATTGTAAATTTACTGAGTTTAATGAGCTTTTAATGACATAACGCCGTCTTGATCACAGTAAATGCTAGAGAGTGAGTGTATATTCCGTNTAATGCATACTTTTAATAGAAATCTGATGAAATAAATCGACAAGATACTTGTAAAGATCATTAAGTTGGGATTGGGGTTTGGATGGAATAATTGGTTGATCTCTCCTTTGTGAAAATAAGTCCTATGTTATACGGCTAACAAAATTGGATTAAAATGACAGAAAACAATCCTAACATGGTTGTACGAATAACGGTTTATTAGGTTATAACATATTTATGGGAAATAAGTTGCCATTGTCCATGCTGGTGGAAATCTTATTACAATCGAGGACACAGTGGATATTGTGGAGAGCATTAGATGGTTATTTCTATCTCAAGGACGTTGTACTTTTTGAATGAAAAGGCAAAAAAAGCAGTTCAGCAAGTGCTTTTCATCAGTTGTTTCGGGTGCTGAATGACTACGAAAAATGTAAATAGGCCAAGTGCCCAGAATTAATGAAGTATATCCCAGGCATAGTTTTAGTTTGAGGACGAGTCAAACGCCAGGGCAACATGGTACTTAACGCAAATATGGTACATATAATTTTTAAACTCTTGACTAGCAGGGGCCATGTTGGCTTTATTTCGTGTTTTACTATACAATATCGTACAACTCGTGAATAAAGTAATATATAATGTATATATAAACAAATACTGATATCTCGTTGATGATATGACAGTTAAAATATATATCTGAAATATATTATCTATTTTATGCGTAGAATTTCTTTACGGAATTTCAACAACCGAACACATTTGACCGCTTGAAAGTTCACAGGTTTATAAAGAGAAGTATGGGCACACTTCTCTAAAAGCGATTAAATTGAAACTTATTTCTTTTGCATGATGTGAATATATGCCAAACACATGTTTTCATATCCAGCGATCCACTCATTCCAAAGTTATTTGCCCTTGAGCATATCTCACAATCTCTAGTATTATACGTGCAATGTATGGTTTCAGCGCGTGGTTCGGTGACGTTCGAAGAGATCGAGCGTTACATGGCGCGGCGAGGAGGCATATTGTACGGATGCCAGGACTAGGAGGATATCCAGGAGGCTTTCCAGGTAACCACGCCCATTACGCATCCAACCTTCGAACAAAATGTTTGTATAACATTCTCAAAAACAAAACACGCAAATATTTACCACGAGGCCACACTCTCATGTCCATTTAGCTCATCTGAGCACAACGAGCTCGTTGTGCGCTATTGGGATACCGTGATGTCCATCGTCCGTCCGTGTGTGTTGGTGCGTGATGTGCGTCCGTCCGTCAACGTTTTCTTCAAAATACATATCCTTCACTCCTCAATATCATGGCACAATCTGACGAAATTTCATATGACTGTTCTTACAAAGCCCTCTATGAAATCTTTTTAAACGATTCCGATTATTAGATTAATTGTGTCATGGGCCAACAAGGTGTTAACAAATTAAAACTTAAAGGATCTTCTCCTCTGAAACCGAGCGGCCCAGAGGTTTTTGGTATGTAACATTGTATTATGATCCTTATCCCTGGAGTCAACGTTGGTCCCGCCCTGGGGTTAGCTAGTTTTCCTTAATGTTTACAGGAACACTTAAAACATATTCCCCTCTGTTATGTAACATCGTATAGTGGTCCACTGAAAAGTTTGCAAAATAACCCCCATTAGTCAAATTCGCCCCGGCCTTGGTATAACTTGTTTCCATAATATGTGTGTAGGGAACACTTAAAAAATATTCTATGAAACCGCAAGGGCCAAAGGTTTGGTATGTGTTATATAACATCGTATTGTTGTCTTCAGTCATGATTGTTCAAATCAAGTCCATGGGGTCAAACTTGGCCCGCCTTATGGGTGACTTGTTTTCATTTTATTTGCATATTAAAAAACTTTAAAACAAAAACACTTATATGTATCAGCAAGGCTCAAAGGTTTAGTTTTTTTATGTAACATTGTGCAGTGGTACTATACACATGTGGTTTAAATCATGCGTCTGCGGTCAAAACGGGCCCGCGGCCTTGGGGTTTACTTGTTTGTAGCACTGTGCAAAAAGAGCTCGTGGTGAGCTATTGTGATACCGTGGTGTCGGTCGTACGTTTGTGCGTGCGTTCGTGCGCACGTTATCCGTATATGGTTAAACGTTAGAAATCTTCGCGAAAATCGCAAGGGCCAGAGGCTTGGTATTTTTATGTAACATCGTATAGTGGTCAACTACCAAGTGATTTCAAAATCTTGCCCCTGGGGTCAAAATTGGTTCCGCTCTGGTTCTACGTGTTTATATAGACGTTTTTTGTTTGCAAAATAACTTTCAGATTTGTTCTGAATAAGAGCAAGGGCAAATAGGTTAAATATTATGTATGATAATATCAGATAGTCGCCCTTTATAATTTCTTTATAAGTATGCATCTGGGGTCGAAATTGATCACAATCGTGCGGTTGTGTGAAATGTTTTATATAGACTTACATTGCAACATTTGTTCAAATAAACCCATCTCGTCAAAGGAGGAACCAAACCAGGGGTCTTTAAAAGTCTAGCACTTAGCTACAGTTTCTCAGTTGAGCGTTCAAGGATCACTAGGGTCGTATTTGTTCACAGTATTAACCTGTTGACAACCATTTATGGCTTCTTGTTAATGTTTTACCAACGATAAAAATTTAATCGAATCGGCTATCAAATTCCTTTGTTATTATTTTGTCAATCATAAATGACAATGTCTTCATGTCAACTGAGCTATCATACCACTATTATTGCTTGAACACAAAACAGTTTCTACGGGCGCCATTTCAAGGTCTACTGTAAACTGCACGAGTGCAACCGCATTCATTAACAGCTGTCGTGACTTACACATGCTCCTACTTTCAGATGTTGTTCCTTATCATTAATACATCTGTTTTTCTCATCTTGCAGGTTCTCGACGGGGACGGGGACGGGAAGATCTCCATAAGGGACTTCCGGTACTTCATGACCACCATGGGTGAAAAGATGACGGACGAGGAGGTGGAGGACATGCTTCAGTATGTCTACAGGCAGAAACACACAAACTTCGACAGCATCGATTTCCATGGTTAGAACTTCCTTTCACCGTTCCCTGCGCTGTAATTGTAAATTAACTGAGTTTAATGAGCTTTTGAATGACATAACGCCGTCTTGATCACAATTAATGCTAGCGAGTGAGTGTATATTCCGTTGTTTGTAATCTTCGATTTTCGTTAGAAAATCTCAAGATAATCTCTTCTTTACAAATATGGTACCGGATGCGTTTGGATATGTAATTACTTTCAACAGTAACATTACTACGTTCTTGTTTTATTCACAGATATCATTGAAGGCCTGGACGAAACCACGTTATCGGATCCACAAAACGGAGCTGTATGAACGCAGCATGCGTCTAAATATATCTTACAGTTTTCGTTATATTTGCACTTTTCACATATGCACCATAGTGTACATAGGCACAACTGAACAAAGTGTGTGAGACACATAAGTATGATATATATTCGACCATATCAGCTGTTTTGGTTAATTATCAAGGATTTTTCCATGAACAACATATTTGATAGTAACAACGAATGCTCATCATAAAGTCTATAATTTATTTTAATTTGTGCGTAATCTGTTTGAATATCTGATGATATGTGACAATTTTTTGGGCAATAACTCCTTTTAATAATTCCACATATTTTACCTGAACCATTAGTGTCACAAGGTGGGTCAATCGCACACCAAACACACATATCACGAACGTAGTGAATGAGATGAAGCACTATCCCGTGTTTGTATCCAATAGCAGTATTTAGAAGCAATAGGCATATCGGTAGATGATTTGAAGACTCAAGACTGAAGACTCAAACTATTAGGCCATGTTTGCTTTTTTTACATCAGTTGTTTCTATCGATGACTTGTTATATCAACTGCATATAGCGATTCATATTTTATATCCAAAAAATCGACACATATTGGAACATAATGGAGAAGATCGTAAGAGGTATAGAAAAATGTCACGAAGCAAATACTGGGATTAAGCGAACTTTCATTTTATTAATGTTTTTTGTTTATCTGGATATCGGACAGATTTTGGGCGTGTCCATTGCGATTAAGAAATACGTTTTATAAGAACGCAAACTGTGATTGATGTGTTGGGATGTTAAAGAACTATGGATCCCTTGAAAATACACATCGTTGAACGGCAACGAATAGATTTTAGAAAGATAATCTTTAGCATGGATATATGTATCTTAAATTTAGCGTATAATATAGGTATACACAATTTGATACTTAGAGACGTGCACTTTGCTCAACAATTTCACTCGCACATTATCACCGACACATCCAGTACCAGCATTGGCAGCAACATTATCAATGTCTGCATGACATTCACTATTATCTTATGCAGCATTATTTTCATCGATATCGACATTTGCACCTATGTCATTGTAATCGTCATCATTACAAACACTGCATGCATCGCGATATTATAAATATAACATTAAATATTAGCATAACCAGCATTGCAATAATAACATATTACAATCTTTATTTGCAATTATATCATTTTAAGCATGTGTATCGTTATGAACGTCAATATCATTTTCAACTTTACAATCAATGTTGACATCACTTAAATTTCAATGTGACCAATCACTAACTGGAAACGATATTTATCTGAAACATAAAAAACTTTGTTCGAAAATTCTAACACTGTGTTTTTATAAATAACAAGTCAATGTCTGCGATTGGTTGATATCCATATGGTTATAAATGGAGGCTGACGAATTAAGTGATTATAAACGATTCATATATACTGTAAAGAATTGGAATAGTTTTGATACGCTCGATAATATATATATATATTATATAATATATATTAATTTACATATTGAAAATAATAAGATTTTATAGATTTAAAGAGAAAATAATTTTCAGGTTTCTATATTATATAAGAAATTATCAGTATATATTCTTTTTTTGTATAGAAACACATGTCCATTCGGGGCTTCTTCAAAAAAATAAAGCATGCAACTAGTTCTAAATATTATTAATATGTTGCAACAAATAGGAAAAAAGTGTTATACGAAAATAAATACATTCATGCATGACAGGATGTCACCCAGCAATCCTATGCACTGTAAATGCATTGCATTTGTTGTCAGATTATGTATTTTTGTTTCTTTTGATGTTTTTGCACGTTATTTATGATGCAAAGTCAATCAATTAATTTCAAAAACACAAACATTTCAAGAAACCATTCCTGTGTAAGATTTTACATAAAAGATGTTAATCATCAGATATGTTTATCAGATAAATTTTCCGTGTGTGTTTGGACGTTTCATTCTTATTATATATCAGATGTTTTTTATAAATAATTTAATTTCCTTAATAACTAGCATAGATTATGGTTTATTAATAATTATTTTGTTAAGTTAAACAATTCAGATAAAATAGCGATTATACTCAAATGCATGGTAGTCATATTGTCCATCCGGTCAACNAACGTAATGTCAATCTTAGAATGAAATCGATTCTATGAAACGTCTGTCCTTTAATCAGAAACAGCTTAAGCTGATATCAATCAGTTGATCTGCGCAAAAAGTCATTTTTTTTCACCACTGTTTTTCCACATGGTAACTTCACACAAAAACAATTGCACAAACTATCCATAACATTATAAATGGTGTGGTTGTTCTTTGTTGTGGGCCAAGTGACCGATGTCCTATACAATTCATGATTATATAGACAACACTACATTTAACACAAACAATTATTCAATCTGCGGTCAAGATTTTGTTCTGACATTCACAAAGATATAAAGGACAGCTTCGTCGTAATATTGGTTATATAATCATCAAGGCTATTATTCATGTACAAGTATATTACATTAATACTAAGCATATATTTTATGCGTGCATATTATCAGTGACGGTATTTATTATTTTGCGACATATAGATGGTAACGGCATATTGGATCAACGCACCACTAATCAATATACCTAAAGATAAAGTATTTCATGTGGAAAATCAGAACAACTGTTGCAGATCTAAAAATGTGTGACGTGTATTGTTAAATTAAAAACAATAGTTGTAGCAAATAGCGGGTTACTAATTTACAAATTCGTTAAACATTTGATATTCATGCAATTTATACATTCATACCGGTTTCAGCACATAATACATATAAGTATAATTTTAAACAACACATTGAAATATTGATCATGGTAAAACAATAAATAACCCACGTCGTGATGTGATACAGAAAGTCACTTCTGGGTGTCAATGAATGAACTAGCTTTATTAAACTATGCATAAATACATTATTAACAACAAATATTAACATTAATTTTGCGTTATCTGAAAATGGTAAAAACATAATCAGATAAAACAAAATGTTGTATCGCAATCCTTATAAGGATGTGTGTAAATATATTATCATTGGTGTTTTCATTGAACATTTAAAACAAGACAACACCTTTGTAGTATAATCTTTGTCATTAGAAGTTTAAACATTAAAGATTTGGTCATGCATGGTGCTTGCTTTTTCTGTGGACAAAAGGTTAAATGATCGTGCATCTTTTCATTAACATAGTAAAAATAAGAACGAAACTTGAAAACATCTTAGTGAAGTAAAGTTGCTATTGCAATTGCGAATTATTTCAAATTTATTATGAATACATAATTGTAATGTATATAAAAATTAAAAACACTATTTGTGTAATGCATATGTAACTATACTATACTAGTTAGAATAATAATGCTTATGACATTAACGAAGGCACATTTGTTAAGAACTTATTAACTTCAATTGCCTTAAAGGTGATTCGAAAAAAACAACATCGGTCAGATGCAATTTAGAATTGTTATATATTGAAATAACCTTATATTGACAAGTGACGAAAATTGTCAATGCGTATACAATCGGAGTATCAAATTAATAGATGTGATGGCTTAAAAAAAGGCAATTGTCACTTTTCGGTGTGTGTTTTTTATGATCGGTAAATTATGTTATTAACTCTTTTCGAAGTTATCACACATAGTAAAAATGAACAGTTTCTATGGTAATTAAAAACCTGTTGGGGTATTCGCTTCTAAAAGAAAGTCACAATACTTCCTTAACAGTCAATTAATGGTGAAAGTCATGTCTTGTCTCTCAATACAGTTACGTAGTCATTTAAGGGTTAATTTCATCCAGCGCCCAAATCAGTTTTGACATGTGAAGGAGGCCCTTTACTTTCAGTACTTCGTGCACACATTTGTAGAAGAAATCGGGGGATTCTTTCTTCATACGAAGTAAAAGTGCGATTTCTCCTGCTGTGATTTTGGTAGGAAGCACTCTGAAGTCAATTTAAAATTACTATTTTTTTCATTTTGCTATGAATGAATGAATAATAATAATAATAATAATAATAATAATAATAATAATAATAATAATAATAATAATAATAATAATAATAATAATGAAAATAATAATCATTATCATTATCATTATCATTATCATTCGCGTACATATATGTTCTACATCATAAACAAAGTTTTGTGGTCAGAGACACTATAATGTTAAATATACCACCATACTTGTGTAGGTCGTTTTTCTCTTTCCATGCCTGAACGTCTGTGTCGGACCATTGTTTCACTGCCTGAATGGCGGTCGTTGTAAATCCTGATTGTGTAGTTGCAATGGGCGTGGCCCTAGTAATGGGCGTGGCTTTATAGCCAACTTGTGGTATATTAACAGGAACTGATTCCAGCTGAAAATGTTGTAACATAGTCCCAATTATTTATTTAAACATCCTCATGTAATACATACTCCCAAAAATACATGCACTTTGCTCATTTCTTAATTTGGATTTTTGTGGGCTGTTTTGTTTTGCTGTTGTTTTGTTTTGTTTGTTTTTTTCTTGTGTTGTTGTGTTTGTTGCAAAAGTGTTTATCGATGTTGCATGATTTGCAGTTGTTTATATATTTAAATACTCAAGTGAAGTTTACAAAGAGGATAACAGCGTTATACATTTTTACTGGCATTAAATATCGGGTCTAAAGGTCAATGGACTGAAGAGTGCTAACAAACTTTTTTGCTCACTTGAATAATAATAATACAAATCACGTATTACAATCTTTTACGAAGACAGATTTTCATAAAAACATAATTTTAAATCTTAATCCAATTGATTTATCCAGGAACATAAAACATGTACATTATTGTGATGTGTTCTGACACAACCACATTTTTTCCCCAACAATTATATTTAAACGTAAAGGAATCGATCTAGAGAAAGTAATCAATACGTCTTTATGAAGTTCATAAACATTTGAATTTTACTGAATGTACTTATACATGTTTATTTAACTTTTGCTGCTATATATTTGTCCTCTTTACAAGTTGTTCGACGAACGAGCAAATTAATTGTTGACATTATAAAATGGTTCAAATATCAATATTAGTTAACATAAAATATGTAAGAATTGATAAATAATTGAAAAAAAACAAATTTAAGATTAGACATTATACATGAACAACTTTGTCTAGTAAAAACACTCTCTAGATTGGTTTCGTGAAATTAAATCATTAAATTAGGGACTATTAGCGATTTTTATAGTGAGTCAAAAATTATAGAAAATGGTGAATCAAGACACAAGAACATCAAGCAATATTATAAAACCACTTTTATCTGAGTAATTATCTGAGTATTTTCAGAATAAATCTTTTTTTCTGCTTACATTTCTCTCAGGCTTCTCACTTAAATGTCCGCCCGAACTGTTACCAACTTCGTACTTTTTTTGGATGGCATGTTTGAGTTCTGTTATTTTATCTTCAAAGCGATATTTTCCACTGAAATCGTAGAAGAGCTTTGAGCCGCAGATAAATCCTAGCCAGCCGTCCGGTTGATACCCAAGTTCGGTTTTCAATGGTATTATTGTCTTCTTCTTTTCAAACGCGTATTCGGCCTCTGAATTAGAAATAAGAGTTTATGCACTTTTGTGTGTTATTTTTTAAGATTGTAATCTTATCAAGAATGATACTGTTTGTTATTGTGTGATAACGCAGAGAATAAGCCCAAGTATCGTCACTTTAACCCTTAGCTATTAATATTTACATGAAGACTTACAAGAATGAAAATATGTGAACTGTCTTTCTTTATTGTAATGATATTACCTTTATAACATAGCACAGACATGGTGTTGTTGTTTTATTGGATGCTAAGTTCTGTATATTTTAAGAAAAGTATTCAATTACCGCGAATTGTATTGCTGATTTCTATATTTTCTACTGCTTAGCACATTTTTCAAGCTAAATAATATTTGATACGTATGGTATTTAAATATCGTAAAACTATTAAAGAACAAAATAGTTTTTAACAACCGTATGATTATAGTACTTTAGCAACAACTCTTTAAAGAAATACAAGCACCAAGCTTCTAAAACTATTTGAATACCGAAATATTTAGGAATACATATTCATTAAATGTTATAATGACAAAGAATTACAATATAAAGAAGTGAAACTCCAGCTGCTAACATGTCCAGGTTATTAAAAGCGATGATATACCAGATATAAGATCACACAATCATTACTTATATACAAAGTATTGCATACCATTTCTGCAATTATGACTATTTTTGTACTTTTTTGACATGCACATCAGTACGACCTCAGATTTTTCTATAGCATCCGCCATGGCTTCAACTGTCGATCCTCCCATATGATCGATATCCATCCAAACCTAGTTATACACAATTTTCCATTCACAATTTATATACGAATTAATATATGTACATACTTCTTCCGACAGTTTATACATTTTGATGTTATGATACGAATTACTAATGTAAAAAGTAACAAATTAACGCCATGAGCGGGCTGTAATTCCTTTCAAAACTTAACAATATGGCGTCAACACTCAGTCTCAGCCGACGGTGATACATAAAATTAAGCAACAGATCAACGAAACAAATCACAAATAATACTATGACGTAAAACACAATTGGAATTACGGAAATATCGATTACAATTGAAACTAAATATAAGATCGATGACACCGTTTTAGCTTTAAAGGAGTCATTTCATAAAATTTTATAAACGACTCGCTTTCTCGTTGTTTGCTTTTTGCACGATCACCTAAGGAATAATGTTAGTGAAGTAACATTATAGAATGATATTTAAGATAAACGATAACATACGACAGAGCTAGGCCGGACATGTAGTATTGTCCCTAGCCGTATTACAGCCCTAGGGCCGTTGTATCGGCAGCGTACCGATTGTAGACGACCGGCACTTCTCAGCCGTGTCTTATTGTCGAAATGATATACATGTATATACTAACTATGTCATGAAAATACACATCTATGACATTTTATATACAAACATGCATTACATACATGCCCATACATTGTTAGCATGTGCATTATAAAAGCACAGATGAAATTAATATACTGTTACACATACATATAACGAATCGGTACCTTAAAACCTTTCTCTTTCAATATGTCGCGTATGGTTTTCATAAGTTCCTTGTCTGCCCAGTTATAAGATATCATTACATGACCAACATCGCCAAGTTTCCCTGAAATCACAAATCCTTACACCTTTATGTTTATTTATATAGTTGTGTTGCCAGTAAATGCAAATCTAGATGTATATTGACAGTATCAAACACGTGTTCTAATTCTACATTACCTTTAACGCCTTCGTGTTTTTCATTGCTGATCTTGGGTTTCGTCCATTGTAATACGCTTTCCATTTTTATTGCTGAGTGATACACAATTATCATTATTTTCTATTTACGTTTTAAGTGTATACATATAATTTGAGTATTCACGACAGTGAAATCAAACATATGTGTTATCAGTTTTTAAGAAGCAAGTAATACTAATTAATGTTTACAAACATTACTTGTGAAAACAATTTTGTCAATGATCATTAGCCGTTTTCAAACTAGTAATATGTTTCAAATATGTCATAATGAAAAATGTCAACCTATTATGTCTGTCAGTTTCAATCTTAAGGAATAAAAGATCGTTGTTGATTAAATATGCATAAGCATGTCCATTTTTTCGACATTGTGTGTGTATTTTCTTAATAATTACCATACTCTTTCTAAACTTCATTGTCTGACATTTTCATAGCCTTTCTTATCGTCCAAAGCGCTCCATTACAAGCTTTCTTCAAACTGCTGTCTGCAGTTTCTTTTTTTGTATCCATTAGAAACTCAACAACCCCGAGCTCTGTTTCTTTGACCACTTTCCTTTGGTTTTCCGTATCAAAACACAGAGCCCAAATGGCCATTAAGCTTTCTGAAACAATATAACAAGAATTCAGAAAGTTAATAGACAGTTTAATTTGTTTAAAAAATGCCATGCGTCGATCAGTATCCTTATAAAAACATTACCATATTGTTCTTCTTTGTTTCCCGTTTGACCCATTTTTACAAGCAGTGGAAAAGCTCCTAGCTCTACCAGCATCCTCTTGTTTGCATCGTTCCGTGCCAGGTTTCTAATTACTACAAATACAGAATATCGTTGTGAAATTACATTTTAACCAGAAATTCAATATTTTAACTAGAACTATTTATTAAAGCAATAACTTTTTTTAAATATACGATCATTTGTTGAGTTTGCAAACTTAAAAAAAAATATTATTCAAATAAAACAAACATTTTGCATTAGATAAAGCTAGTGTTCGTTAGGAATAGTGCGTTCAATGAATATCATTTACGATAACGATGCATTGAGCAAATATCCTTGACCATAGACTCTCATAATAACTGCATAGTAATATTGCTGAAAACTAAAACTAAGTAACTTACTGCTTCCACATTCGATTACGGACCAAAATGTTGCACCAGAAGAGTGTTTATTAACTGATTCCAAACCCGATTTAAAGCTCCTTAGAAGATATTCGACACAATTCTTGGCAGCGGAAATAATATCACACTCTTCCTCGTTGACAAGGTCTAAAAAGATTGGAAACCATAATAAAATGATGATCATTAACAACATATGTGTTTTTTAAATCAGTATTAAGCAGGTAAAATGTAAGGACATGCATTCGTCGGGGTAAACAAATAAAGCCTGTGTGTGGCCGCCTGTATTACTGTCGACCTTTTTTAAAACTAGGGATGTAAACGAATATTCGTTTTTCCTCATTCGAATATATTTTAATATTCGATTTATAAACTCAGTGATTAATATTTCACTTCACCTTTAATTATTATCTTTTTCAATTAAAAGTAGTGCTTAATTCAGTGTTATTAAATTTAAATTTCATAATACCTACGCATGTTTAATAGTAAAATCCTGAATTCCAATCCATTTTTTTAGTGAATGAAACACAAGTGCTACTTTATAATTGAATTGCACATGTACGTCGTGTATTAACTAAACTATTCACTCTTAGAGAAAAAAGCGGGGATTATTTGCGGACATGAAGCACGTCACGTCATTAGCGTTGAAAGCATGGATCGCGTGTCGAATGGCATCTTTTTAAACCGCTTAGAACTTTTAATTTCTATTTTGTATAAAAGTTTTATAATGCTTAACAATACAATTTCGTAAGTATAGCGCAAATGATGTGTAGTTAATATTTTCTATTCAACAAAGGAACCAAACCTTTAAACGTCATCGTTTGGATTTGGAACTTAAGTGTAAACACCCTCCTTTGGAGGACGTGTTATTCGGATGGTAATAAAAGTGATCTGTAAAAATGATATGTTCACCAATAGTAGTGACACTCAATAGCTGATAATGCGAATCCATAAGAAACAACGGTTAAGCGTTTACAATATATTGTGTTACCATTTCTACCCGTCGTTGTCCCATCGATTTTGCAAAATTCCATATCGACGGGATGCGACTTTACAGACAAGTAACTCACCAATTTGAATGACACCGACATGTTCCTGCACAGCAATTATCAACACATTATCTCGTGTATTCATGACAGCTGATTTAAAACAAGGACTATTACGCACAAGTCGTCGGCAAAAAGCTAAAATATAATTGTGCAGTTAAAAAAGTATGCTTTGCAGACTAACATTATTTTGTATATAGATCAAATATTCGAATAGGCATTTTCGTTTCGAATATTCGGCCGGTTTGCGAATATTCGCATATGTGTTCCCGTCCTTATTTAAAGCGTATTTAAAATGGTTAAATAAATGAATCAATTTCGGTACTCGATACTCAAGAAATAAGTTTGCTTCGAACTCACATTTAAAAATGCTTAAATGAGCCGTGAACGCGTGAAAACAAATATCAAAATACTCGTAACTTACTGGATAATAAGGCGAGAGCAGAAAGATTGACGGCAGTGTCTGTGGAGTATAGATATGGTTGACAAACGCTTATGAAATCCAATTGTCGTAAACGTTCAATGTTGTCTTGACATCTAGAAGTGTTGTTTACAATGTTGACAGAAGACCTGACAATTCTGAAAACCTGCGAAAACATCAAACTGTTCATCATTATTTGAAATTTGAAGGCAAACGTATTTTGTCTTCCAATAATGTATTCTGATAATATCTCTTCGTATGGAACATGCATGGGGAGGCACTTTTATCTAAGGAAATAGTATAGTGCACATATTTCATTTATTAACATGACGGTACTTGCTTTTTACTCCGGGTTCATTTTTATGAAAAAATGTAACGCCTTTTCTCTTTCTCGTACTCTTGGATAGATATACACATGTTGCTACAAACGTCGTAAAGAAAGAATATCATTCTTCTAATTTAAGATGTAATAAGAAACTAAAGACTTAAAATTAGCTATATCAAATACCGATATCTCGTGTTGGGTCTCCATTTTATCGTTGCAGTCGTATGAAGAAATTGTCGTTCTCAGTGTCTCCAAATAATTTGGATAAATGGCCAGTTCACGTCTTACTTCTGTCGATACATCTGACGTGTTCCAGGCAATAGTTAATGGTAAATATAAGTACGAAGGAACACGGACATCCTTCTTCCAATCCTTCAGAGTTTCAATTGTAATTTTACATAGAGGGTTTATGAACCCAATGGAAATAAGCAAATTCGCAAAATCGCTAAGCTTGTTATTTTTCATAGCAACGTGAATTATGTTGTTGCATGACAACAACACCTTTAAAACAGTTTCATTTAAGACATCGTCTGTTGGACCACTTTCCTGTGATAACATTTCTTCTGCATCAGCTCTGAACTTAATAAACATCAACGAAATCATATCATCTGGGGACTCTGCTTGGCCGTTTTGATATATCGACGTTAATGTAGCGTCTCTGATTCCTTTGTCCTGGTTACTGGTTGGGAGTTCATTGGAGCCTTCGACTTGTTTATGGGTTGATTGGGCGTCATTTATCGACGTTAATGTATTGTCTGTGATTCCTTCGTCCCGGCTACTGGTTGCGATTTCAGTTACTTGATCCTTTGATGGGTCGCCGTTCTCCTGGGGCCCCTTTCCTTTCACACTGACTGTGATAGAGGCATTTGTCGACGTTAATGTATCGTCTGTGGTGCCTTTGTCCTGGTTACTGGTTGCGATTTCAGTTACTTGATCCGCTGAGGGCTCGCCGTTATCCTGTGGTCCATTTCCTCCCGCACTGACCTTGATAGACGCATTTGTTGACGGTGATGATCCCATGTTACGTTGCGATTGTGCTGAAAAAGGTAAAAATTAAACAAGTGCGTTTTGTTTTCAGAAGAATATCGTTAACCTTATTTAGCGACAGTTCACTGTTGGAACCGCATGTAGACTAACGCAACTAAATAATAAACATAATGTGTTATAAATGCTTGTTTACTTCGTTAATGTTTGTGTTTTTGTACTTTTCGACCGACTAAACGATATTGACAATTTTGTGATGTTTACTTTCTCCGAAGTAACATTTGCAATGTTTTCCATTGAAATTTACAAAGCTTCTTAAACCAGTATATGCAAAACTAAGAACTGAAGGTGAAATATGCACTGGTTTCATAGCTGAAAGTCTGATTGGTGCGAACTCAAAGCTAGAATGCTCAAAATCTGTCGAAAAAGCATGTGCTTTATTAAAAAATGTAGGCTTCCTGATAAATTATGAGAAATCTTTGCTTATTCCAAATCGCCAACTTGCTATCTTGGCAACATAATAGATTCTGAGAAGATGAAAGTAGTTTTGCCAGATGACAAAAAAGTCAGAATAGATAGAGAATGTAAAAATCTATCCTGTAAAAAAATTGCAACAATCACACAGGTTGCTCATGTTATTGGACTGCTTGTTTCTAGTTTTTCAGCTATAGAGTATGGAAAACTTCAGTAAAGGGTACTTGAGAGAGCAAAATCTGTAGCTCTGGGAAAAACCATGGAAATTATGATGGTAAAATGTTGATTTCCATTATCAAGCACAAAAATGGTAAATGTTTATTGATAATGCAATGCTTTATCTTCGTGTATATTGTTGCAATAATGAGTTGCCAAATTTAATGGAATGAACTTGGGCATTACTTCATAGCTGTCAAAGAAAAGATGTTTTTAGTTGAATCCCTCACTACTACTTTTACTAGTATATAAGATTTTTTTAAACTTTAAATAACAGTCTGAACATGCGCTATTTAGTTGCAAATCTCAAAATTGTGTTGTTGTTGGTGATGATGATGATGTTTCTAGTATTTTTAGCTCGTAATAGCTGCATTTTCTGTTGTTGTGATATTAGTTCTCCATGGATAGTTTATGTGGTTTACGCCAAATNGGGTTACATGGGCGTCATTTATCGACGTTAATGGATCGTCTGTGATGCCTTCGTCCCGGCTACTGGTTGCGATTTCATTTACTTGATCCTTTGATAGGTCGCCGTTCTCCTGGGGCCCCTTTCCTTTCACACTGACTGTGATAGACGCATTTGTCGACGTTAATGTATCGTCTGTGGTGCCTTTGTCCTGCTTACTGGTTGCGATTTCAGTTACTTGATCCGTTGAGGGCTCACCGTTATCCTGTGGTCCATTTCCTCCCGCACTGACTTTGATAGACGCATTTGTTGACGGTGATGATCCCATGTTACGTTGCAATTGTGCTGAAAAAGGTTAAAATAAAGCAAGTGTGTTTTGTTTTCAGAAGAATATTGTTAACCTAATTTAACGACAGTTCACTGTTGGAACCGCATGTAAACTAACGCAACTTAATAATAAAAATAACGTGTTATAAATGCATGTTTACTTCGTGAATGTATGTGTTTTTGTACTTTTCGACCGACTAAACGTTATTGGCAATTTTGTGATGATAACTTTCATCGAAGTAACATTTGCATTGCTTTAAGCACAAAAAATGGTACATTAATATTATTAATAATGCAATGCTTTATCTTCGTGTATACTGTTGCAATAATGACTTGCCAAATTTAATGGAATAAACTTGGGCATTACTTCTTAGCTGTCAAAGAATAGATGTTTATAGTTGAATTCCTCACTACTACTTTTACTAGTATATAGGATTTTTTTGAACTTTTAATAACCGTCTGAACATTCGCTATGTAGTTTCAAATCTCAAAATTGTGTTGTTGTTGGTGATGATGATGATGTTTCTAGCATTTAAGCTCTTAATCCTCTGTAGTTGTGATATTAGTTCTCCATGGCGTAGTTGATGTGGTTTACGCCTAGTGAACGGATGGTCACGGATTCGATCCCACTGTTGAAGCGTTCTTTCGATATCCCCCAAAGACACGAAGTTCTGGTTTTACCCTGTAAACGCGTTTCAATAAGCATAAGGCAATCGAGCTAAAAACAAATAGGTTTAAACTCTAACTGTAGTTTAGATAGTTTAAACCTATTTATTTAAGCTCGATTACATCGAACTCCTTAGGCTTATTTGAAACGCTCTCGAGTCCGTTTCATGTTACTATAACCAGTTCTTTGTGTCTAGGGGGAAAACTAAAGAACGCTCCCAAATTGGGGATCGAACCCGTGACCTCCCAGTTGCTAATCGGAAACCATATCCACTACGCCACGGCGACCTTAAGTTTAGATAGATAAATAGTCAAGAATTTAGAATTATAATCACACACAAAAAAAAAATGATGCTCATGCCTATAAACATTCTCTTTTTATATTCAATCTCTGTGTAGTTGAGGTAGAGAAAACACTTACGCATTTAAAAGTTAAAATCCGAATGAAACACAAGTGTTCCTAACACAAGTGTAATGTTAAAATATTCAGAAAAATACAATAATCCCACTGTTAAGAGTTATAATCAGACAAAGTAATAATAAAAAACACAAAATATTATACTCACGCCTTCGTAAACAGTTTGTTATATTTACACTTCAATTCAGCTTCACGTTGAAGTTTCTAGGGCATTGACGTAACATTTGCGTGCTTTGAAACTGTATTCGTAGACAAGAATCCGTTTAATGTTTGCAGGGATTTAAAAAAAGGATTCAAATGACCCCTGGTCTTAACTTTTGATGATTCAAACTGAATATTGCAGGGGTCATTTTTATGCGCTGATATATTGATAAATGTACTTATTTATTTTTTAGTTACAATGAGAAGTTAGAAATTGTATAACAAGTGCATAGCTTAATTTAGTTCTAATTATTTAATAAACAGTTTCCTAATATTGATACCCAATCATGAGAAATACGAACTAAATTTAACACTTGTAATTCATCCAAACTATAATACAAATGTTACTTTTAAGTGTATCAATGACCACGATTTTTAAAACAGGCTTTTAACTGGTAACTTATGTTTGCAATAAACACGTACTCATGTTTTTAAAGTTGTTTTGAGTTGGTGATGGGGCTTTGAGTTATATTAAAACAGCTATAGTTTCGTTTTTTAGTAATTTTATTTTTATTAACAAAAACGTTGCATTGATTCATAAAAAAACAAGTAATGTTTAGGGCAAAAAAGCGGGTCACCAGGAAACGTTGTTAGAGGAACGCACAAACGCATGCACGAACTGTCGGACGACGGACATGATCACGGCATCATAATAGCTCCCAATGAGCACTATATGCTCAAGTGAGCTAAAATTAATGACCTTCGATCAAGACCATTTTTAAACAAAAAGACATTAGTAAACAATAATCATGAGCTTATTATTATCTTCAAACATGTCTGTATTGTTTATTTAAAATAATTAACTATCATTATATTTTAAAGTTAAAAACAATTGTTCTGCATGTTTATCACACGGATCCCAAAAAGTGACAAAACTCAATTGTAAGTGTGACACGCGTGGGAACCTGTTTTAAAGATATTAATGTGCATAGCATAAATATACTATTTGAACAACTAATGACAAACACAAATATTGCAAAATCTGATTGTTCAAATATGAACATTAACTAAATATTGACTAAACAGTTAATGTTTTTGGATAACTGCGTGAAGATCATGTTTAAAGATGTAAAAGGAATGTCTAAATTGCTAATTGAAATTGATTACCGTACTTGTATTGATTCTATTCTATTCAAATATTGGGGGGACATTTGAATGAAATGGTTTTACTGTAAACCATATAATCACAGCAATTCAACGGGTTGACATTTAAATTGCCTGACACGATCAGTTATCAAAGAATTCTACAAGGCCGTTAATGGTAAATATATTATGCTGATCATTATTGATAATGCGGCAAGAATGGGAATGGGAATGGTATTCTGAAATAGCCTATTGAAAGTTGTGTGTGCTGTATATATATTTCAAACGTTATAATTGGACCATATACTTATTGGAGTTTCTAATTGCCACCAAAATTGGTAAAATAATTTTATCATTTTTTAGGATCAAAGAAGTAAAACCATTATTGTGTCAATAGTATACATACAGTAAGAGGAATTTGTAAATATATTTGTAATTTTGCTTTTCCTATTTCACGATTTATTTCAGTGTCATGAATGAAGATGAGCGACGTCCCAGGGGTCCATTTTATCAAGAGGGTGTATTAATCAAAACATGGGTGATGTCAAAAAATAGGTTAACTGGGTCATAATGAATTGATATTGACTTTTTGGTCAGGAGTTTATTGGGTTACATTGAAGGGAAAAAAATGCTCCGGTCAAATTTACATCAATTTCATTTTGATTACTTCAAAATTTAGGAATCTGCGTCTATTGACATCCCCGAGACTGTAGTATATTTCAACTTATTTGCAAGAATTGTCTCTTGGGCTTGATTAGCCTTATATGTGTAAAGATATATTTGAGCCGCGGCATGCGAACATTGTTCTAATGCAATATGCTGCCAGCGTAGTTCTAACCAGCCTGCGCCATCGCACAGTCTAGTCAGGAGCTATGCTTTCCGCTATAAAGTCACGTAAATGTCCGTGGTCCAATAAGTAATGTACAATCAGTAATAAACTTTCATGGTATCCAGTATTAAATATAACCAGCCGATTGCATGTACAGGTAATTCACACGCTGTCACCAATCGGTGAGGTAAAATAAAAATAATAATAATTATTATTATTATAATTAGAATAATAGTGATAGTATCAATAATAATAATTTCAAAGCTAAAGCAACGAATTTGTTAAATTATCAAATTTAAAGGATTACGTTCCGCTAATAATATAATTTAATCAACAAATATACTAAAAACCGTAAAAAAAAACGCTTAATTAGAAATATAATATCTGGAAACGGGTTGCTTATAATCTGGCATCGCTATAAAAATCAACAACACGGTTATTCCATGATTTTCTTACCATACAGCTAGCTTCCTCACCCTTTAATACGCCGAGTACACCACAGAAATAATATAAATACAGTGTGTCGTTTGCACAATATACACGAATTGTATTTGCTGTAAAAGGTAATATATGTTCTTATATATTATTAGCCTGTCATTGAAGTGAGTTGTTCTTTAATTTAGCAAAATGACTTAAAATTGTTAAAGCAAGTCAAAACTAACCTTAAAATCACCCAAGAAAATCCTCGCATTTAACTATTAACGACTGAAGTTAAAAATACATTCGACTGGATAAATGAACTTGTACCGACGGAGACGAAGTTAATCCAATATTTCCAATATATCAAAAGAAGCAACGTGCGAAAGTCACATTCAATATAAAAAAGGCTGGTATGAATCAATAAACCCACATCTGGGAATCGGGTAAAAAACAGTGACTTTTCACATGACTGGCTTCTCTACATTCGCTAGCCCATTGCAATCGTGCCCACTCGACTGTCTCCGGAATGGTCCGTGGACTTGTTCAAAGCTTGGCAAAATGACAAGTTTAATAAAAACCTGTCATAGATTGAACAAAGATATCTTTAAAAAGAAACATGTACGGCAATATCAGATATATCAATGAGATCAAATTTCGCGGAAGTTTTTTATATGCGCAGTTCTTAGCTGCAACACACTCACATCGATAACGGGGTATTGCACAAGTTTAAGTGAGTAATCTCTGATTACCAGACACATTCGATGATGTTTCTTTAGATCAAACGCAAAAATACTATGTGAAACAAAACAACAACAAAATAACACCAACATAACAGGTACCAACCAAACGCGTACCAACCATACATATTTCAAATATGTGTACGCGCGTTCTTTGAATAGACTTGTTTTTAGTGGTTTGGTATACACAGCTATTTGAAATTGTATTTATCGGTACGTTAATCATCGCGAGTATGCTTAATATATTAGCCAAGTCGATGGAATTATTCTAATTAAATCAATCAAAATGGTATCTATCGTGTTATTGTTAAAACACATTAAGAATCTCTTATTGACCTGCCATGTGTAAATGATAATTATTTATACGCACAGCATCTTTTTTTTAAAGATATTTCTGGCAGAAAGATAATTCTTGTTCCGCCTAATTAAACGATAGCGTTTAAATGACGCTTTCCAGACAGACTGACAGCACACTTGGTCTGTCCATATGGCTTTAAATGACAGCTAAAGGATTGTTATGCTTGAGTGACAGCTTATGTACAATTCAATACTTAAACATGGTTAAAGGTCAGTTATGAAAACCTTATAAAATTAAAGCGCTGATAGAACTGCAGTTGTTGGCTACAATGTTAACAGAGAGAATTGTATATTATTTGTGAGTATTGTGTATTAATGGGCCGGTGTCCTTTATTTATTTGTCGAATACTAAGATACATTTTTTTCAAAATCTGATTGTAAAATATTAACATTAACTTAATATAATGTTTTTGAATATCTGCTTGAGGATCATTATTGAAGATGTAAAAGGAATTTCAAAATTGCTAATTAAATTCAATTATCTTACTTTTAGGTGATTCTATTTCAATAATGGGGGGACTTTGAATGAATGTTTTAAATGTGAACCATATAATCAAAGCAATTCAACGGGTTTACATTTTAATTGCCTGACACGACCACTGATCGAAGATTTCTACAAGGCAGTTGTTGAATAATATATTATGCTGATCATTCATTTATAATGCCGGCTAGGTTGGGAATAGTGTTCTGAAATATCCTTTTGATATAACTAAGCACGTGGCTATTTGAAAGAGACAATAAGACATGAATGAATTCACTTGGGAGTGCAATTTCATGGTTGAGCTATTGAAAATTGTGTGTGTTGTATATAAATTTCAAACGTTATAATAGAACCATATAATTAATTGGGCTTTCGTATTTCCACCAACATTGTTCGAATAATTTTATCAACTTTAAGGATCGAGAAATCAAAACTAGTATTGTGTCAATAATATACATATGAGGAATGTGTGAATATATTTGCTAGCACTTTCCTATTTAACGATTTATTTCAGTGACATGTATGAACTTTGGATAAGATAAACGACGTCTCAGGGGTCAATGTAATCAAGAGGGTGTTTAAAATACAAAGGGGTGATGTCAATTAATATCTTAACTGGGTCATAATGAATTGATGGGGACTTTTTGGTCAGGACTTTATTGGGTCAAATTGGAGAACGAAAATTTGCGCCTGTCAAATACAAATCGATTTCAATTTGATTACGTAAAACTTTAGTAATCTGCGTCTATTGACATCCTCGGGACAATAGTATATTTCAACTTAATTTTAAGAAACGTCTTATATATTCTTGGTAAGCTTTATATGTGAGAAGATATATTTGAGCCGCGTCATGCGGAAATGTTCTTATGCCATATGCTGCCGGCGTAGTTCCTTACCAGCCTGCGCCATTGCACAGTCTGGTCAGGAGCTACGCTTTCCGCTATAAAGTTACGTAAGTGTTCGCGGTCCCATAAGTAATTTACAATCAGTAATAAACTTTCATGGTATCCAGTATTAAATATAACCAGCCGACTGCATGTACCGGTAATTCACTCTATGTCGCCAGTCGGTGCGGTAAAATACACTAAAAATATAATATCTCGGAACGGGTTGCTTATATTCTGGCATCGCTCTAAAAACCACCAACACGTTTTTTTCCATGATTTTCTTACCATACAGCTAACTACCTCACCCTTTAATACGCCGGGTTCACCACATACATTATATAAATACAGTGTGTTGTTTGCACAATATACACGAATCGTATTTGCTGTAAAACTTAATATATATATATATATATACTTATATTTTATTAGCCTGTTATTGAAGTGTTTTTTTCTTTAATTTAGCAAAATGACTTAAAATTGTGAAAGCAAGTCAAAACTTACCTTAAAATCACACGAAAATATCCTCGCAGTTAACTATTAACGACTGAAGTTAAAAAACTACATTCGACTGGATATATAAACTTGTACCGACGGAGACGAAGTTAATTCAATATTTCCAATATATCAAAAGAATCAACGTGCGAAAGCCACATTCAATATAAACGGTTGGTATGAATCAATAAACCCACCTCTGTGAATTGGGTAAAAAGCAGTGACTATTCACATGACTGGTTTCTCTACATTCGCTAGTCCATGGCAATTGTGCCTACTCGACTGTCTCCGGAATGGTCCGTGAACTTGTTCAAAGATTGGCAAAATGACAAGTTAAATAATCAAAGCGCTGAAGGCACTGGAGTTGTTCGCTATTGCATAATCTTAGACGCAACTCAGTTTTCAAAATTATGTAATAGCTTTTTATATTGCAAGTTTGAAATGAGCACAACCCATTGAAATCTATAAAGAGTGTGTCTTAAAGCACAGGTCAAAATGTGGGTGCACTGTTTATCCACATATTTATGTTATAGAGATAACTTAGACAAAATAACAACACTATGTCTCTTTTTTCGCAATTGGTTGCTGCACTGACATCCAACTTCAGAGGTTTGGTTGCATTGCTAAAGAATAACAAGCATAGAATCATGTACATGCTGTGTTATGTGTATTTTTTACTTTATTTATTTTCTTCAAATTATTGAGCAACAATTTTGCTGACATGACAGACTTTTAAAGCATTATGTCTTTGGGCTTAATGCATATGCATACATTGTAATCCCCGTACCATGAATATCTTTAAAAGAAAAACACCATAAAATCAAAAAGTGTCGTCCTTGATTTGCTTGTGCGCACTGCACAGGCTAATCAGTGTGCACAGGAAACAACTCATTTGACATGCATTAAGCCCCGTTTTCCCTGAACGCAGCCAATATGGACAGATCTCAATGACATACTTGCCAATAATGTCGCACAAGCTGTTAAACACTATTGATTACATACACATACTCACTGCCTGCATGTACCACCAGTGGTTAATTTTTTAACAGGATAATCAGTGTGCACAAGCAGATGCAGGGGTTATCGTTCTTGCTGTAGCTAAGGCCGTGTGATTTTCAAAACTCCCTCTCAACATTAGTTGTTCTTGCGAACAACTTAAAACCTGCCATAGATTGAACAAAGATATCTTTTAAAAGAAATATACAAGGCAATATCAGATATATCAATGAGATCAAAGATCGCGGATGTTTTTTTTTATCTTCGCAGTTCTTAGCTGCATCACACCCACATCAATAACGGGGTGTTTAAGGGACTAATCTCGGAATATCAGACACATTTGATAATGTATCTATAGATCAAACACAAAAATACTATGTGAAACAAAACAACAACAAAACAACACCAACATAACAGGTTACCGACCAAACGCGTACCAACCATACATATTTCAAATATTTGTACGCGCGTTCTTTGAATAGACTTGTTTTTAGTGGTTTGGTATACACAGCTATTTGTAACTTTATTTATCGGTACGTAAATCATCGCGATCATGCTTAATATATTAGCCAAGTTGATGGAAGTATTCTTATTAAAATCAATCAAAATGGTATCTATCGTGTTATTTTTAAAACACATTAAGAATCTATTTTTTACCTGCCGTATGTAAATGATAATTATTGCATACGCACAGCAACTTTTTTTTTGAAAGATATTTCTGGCAGAAGGATAATTCTTGTTCCGCCTAATTAAACGATAGCGTTTAAATGACGCTCTCCAGGCAGACTGACAGCACACTTGGTCTGTTCATACGGTATTTTATGACAGCTAAAGGATTGTTATTCTTGAATGACAGCTTATGTACAATTCAATACTTAAACATGGTTAAAGGTCAGTTTTGAAAACCATATAAAATCAAAGTGCTGAAAGAACTGCAGTTGTTGTCTACAGTGTTAACAGAGAGAATTGTATTACCGCATTTTGGCGTAAACCCAACTTCGGACTTCAAAACCAAAGAGCGACCACAGTGCATTGAAGTAATACATATGAATCCAGTGAATCGATACGCAGTTTGGTTGTGTATACAACATTGCCATTTTTTCAGTTCCGTAATAATTGTTTGAATCGTCATCATCATCATCGTCGTTGCCATATTTCAACGTCCTCATCAACATCAAAATCAACACCATCATTTTAATAATGATAATAAAATTCCACATCCTCATATCTTCACCGTCATCATCACCACCGTTTTAATTAATATCAGCATACTCGGAAGCACTTTTCTCATCACAAGAGTATCAATATTATAATAATCGGTAAATACCCATCCGTTTTTATATGGAAATATCAGGAGTACTCATGTCTGGTTACTGCACTATTTCCAAACCTGTGATTAACACTATCATAATGTTTACATCGTTTATGATATGCTGATAATGGTGATAATGTGATAATAATTTGATGACTGTTTAGGTTTTCATGACAGTACAATCCTGATGACAAATATAGAATATATATTAAAATTGTAAGTTTGTATATAATAATTGTACAATTTAAACTATATTTCATAAAGTATGTGAACTATTTTTTAGTCTGCTATAATAAAACATTTCTTCTGATTGTGCAGATCAATGTTTCCTTTGTTTTTGTTAAAAGACATCGCCATGAACGATTTCGATAACTTTTTCTATGATAAAAAACCAAACGATACCAATTGCGTGTAGAATGTGCATGTAAAACGCCTGTGATGATTATTGATCCGTGAATATTGTGTTCCTGTCTCGTATAAACCTCTAAGATCCGTACCGAGCGAGAGTTGGCTGATATTAACCGTAACGTACGATTTGCAGTTAAGGGAGGTTATCGCTGACAGTAGTTCGACTTTCCCTGATCTATTTATAGCTTAAGATTCTTAATGACTACATGTGCTGCCCGAAAATAATACTAGACTATGACTTAACAATCTTGCACTATTTAATAATGCATATGCGTACTCTTCCGCGACAAGTGTACATCAAACATGTGTTTATTTACTGTTTCAATCTTTAGGATCCGTTCAAAATTTATCAATTTAACATAGTATTTCCATTGTATATCAATTTGTGAATACAATTTAGCTAAAGTACTAAACTCTATGACATAAATGGTTTAACAGTACTACTTTGCTCGGTGAATCTTATTGATTTATCGCTTGATTTTTTTCAACTAAGGATATATTATGTTTATGTGTTTTACGCAATACAAAATCAATCCTTCACAACATCGCGCACTTCAATATGAATTTAACTCCGCTAGAGTATCGTCAACACTAGTTCCAATTCATATTACGGTACATCAAGTACACTTCAACACCCACAAACGATTTTACTACTTCTATTTTTTTCACGCAAAAATGTCCGCATTTGATATTTTTATAATATAAACAAATAATTATTTAAATGAGCGTTTATAAAAAACGAGACATTTGTGTTTAATAATAAGACCTTTCTCGTGTTCCCCTCCGCACAACGGAAATCGCATTCCAACCGTTTTTTTTATCGATTCACTGCTTGTTTATCGTGTTACCAAAGCAGGGTTTACAAAATGTACATCGAATTTAGCTTCAATGGAGTGTTATGAAGAATGATAATTTGTCACACGTATGCAAATATAAAGTTTCTCTATCACTTAAAGTATCAAACCGCTCAAGTTTGTCTTGTGTTACATGAGGATGAAATGTGAAAAGCGACTTTCAAACATATTCAAGTTTATTCAAACAAAATAAAAAATTAAAATAGTGACAAATATTGTATTTATTTAATGTAGCAAATCTATGTTTAAGGAAACAAGGCACCAAATAAATGCTGGATACAATTATTGTAAGCACATCCACTTTAAATTAGCCGTGCAAATTGCATGTTGATTGAATAATTGAATGAACGACATACGGCATACAAATAATTTGTAATTTTAAATCATCAGTCTCACTATGGGGAAACGTACGCCGGATTTTGCGCAATTTGACTGCTGTACACCATTGGTAATTTTACTGTACGTGGCAGTCTTGTTATTCCTTTTGTAACAATTTATGCATAATTTATGTTTCCCAATTATTTACCTTTCGTACAATATTACGATTTGTGTAATATGTGTCGTGACCATTTTAGATACATTACAAATAATTGGTTCAAAACTTTCGAACAATATTCGGATGTGTACTATATGTGTCGATACCACGTTAAATTCTTTTAAAATAATTGGGTCAAAACATTCGTAAATTAACAGGATGTGTACACTATGTGTCGTTACCATGTCAAATGTATGTAATAAAACAGAGTCAAAACTGTTATCTACTCGCGTTTCTCGTTTCAATATCGTTTGCTATTATCTAATAGTCATACTTTACATTACTTGAAAACAAAGCAATTTCATATATTTATTCCTTTCATAAGTCTCAAATCATTTACTCTCAGATTTGTTCATCGGATAACACGATTAAATCAGTTAAATATTGCGGTTCTTGAATTAAACGATATGCACTGCTAGTGTTAACTTTGTCAATATCTCATTTGGTCTTTTGTCATTAAAAAAGACATACTTTTTTGAAATAGTTGCTTAAATAAGGATACTCAACTTTCAAAAACAATTTAGCTTTATTTTCATTTACTTAATTTCAAATGGGCTAACAATGACTTATAATTTATGCGTATTCATGATGAAAACGTGATAACTTTATAGTTTTGACGAAAGACATCCATTGTTCGATGGTCAAACTTTGTTATATACAGTCGTTAGATGATTGCTTTGCGCAGTTTTTTGAAGTATACATTAATTAGTTTGATGTCCTTTGTTTACCTTTTATCTCGTACATTTAATTCAGTATGTTATTGCTTATAACATAGTATGTTAGTAGACAGTTACAATTATAAACACAGTGTAAACAAATGAATAATGCATATAACAAGCCCAATACACATTGTTAATTCAATTCAATTCAATAGTTTATTGGCCATCCGGCATTCTGCCTTTGGCCAAGAAAATATATACCAAAGAGATGTGGCCAAGACAGGGAATCATACAATATAAAATAAAACACATTAAGTATAAACAAATATGTCAAAAAAATAATGACATCGTTCGTTGTATCATTTTATTGCATGTTACCCACCAATAAAGGAGAACGAAAAATAATACTAGAAACGCGCGGCAAAAGAGCTTTCTGAAAGTAAAGATACAATCACTTAATGCTTCTTCCAAGGTATTCCTAAAAACATCTGGAATGAATTCTGAAGGATCTGCAAAACAGCATTTAGTTTCGAACAAATTGTGACTCTGATCAGAGCGAATGGGTATTGACCGATGATAGCAATATTAATGATCCGATGAAAATAATGCTCTTTTTTATGATGATATTAATTCTAACGGTGAAGACGATGATGGTGATGATAGAAATGACGATGTTGATGAAAATGATATTAATAAGGATTTTTATATGGATAATAATGTCGAATTATGACAATGACGATGATTATGATGACGACGATGATGAAAATGATGATGGGATTATCATAATGATGATGTTATAAGCAAAACAAAATTTCGTTTCGTTATATTATATTTATATTCTACTTCAAAGCACGGTGGTGTTGACCAAAAATCGAGCGACCGTTGGATTTGAACACCAAAGTTTGGTTTACACCAAAGTGCATTACAACATTGCTCTCTGTTTACAAAAAAAAGCCAACATCTGAAAAGCTTTCAGCGCTCTGATTACCTTACTTCTTCTTTGCATCAAACTGCAACACTTTTTGTTTATTGATAGATTCTTTAAATATATTGATAAACTTTGAATTCCATCTAACATAGTATTATTCAGCCATAAACATATCATTTAATGCATGATACAAAACTTTACTCAAATATAGTATTTACGTAGTTGGAAACAACCATCCAGGGTTTTTGGACGACATGTTAATTTCGTGATTAGTTTCCATGGCAATAGATTATTTCGTGATTAATGTATTCACTTCAATTGAGACAGACATTATCGCAGGAAAGTATAGCTCTCCGTTACAAAGGGATAATAATACAATGTCATTCTATCTGTATTTCAGTTTTATGAATCCGATTTACATTCATCAATCCTGGTAAAGCCTGGAACACTTATTAAATAAAACAAATGATAGATCTTAATGTAGACTGCAAAACGGAAAACAAATACAGATTTATATAATTCTGGATATAACACAAATCTAGATCGGAATAGATTGAAATGTATTCGCGAAAATAAGTTAACTATGAATTGGTTTCCATTGCTCGCAAATAGTCTTCTGCTAATTCAAGTGATTGCATTGTGTTTTAAACACACTCATTTAATTTTATTATCTACCAATCAGTCAACTTATACTGAAATGTTTCTTTAAAACAATTGTGTATTTTAATTGACAAACATTAAATTTTAAAATAGTTTATCAATGACGTAAGCCGATTTAATAAAAAACTATCCAACTCATTGATGGAGGCTAGACATCGGACAGCGTGCTGAAAGCGCACAAGCGTGCTTCTTCGAACACCTCTGCAGCTTGGTGTGTACACTCAACTCAGGGTGGAACTCAGGAGAGATGGTTCCGCCTCTGTTCACACGGTCCAAAAGTCACATAGTTAATAACTGAGACTGGCAAAGATTAGGACGAAACATTCCATTCGCTATAGAGACGCCCTGGAACCAGTCGATATGTTTGCAACCACCACTAAATTAAACAATTATGAAACTTCAGACGCAGGACCAGACATATGGAAAATCGTAAACTTAAAAGATTTATTAAAGTTGGAATCACCGACTAGGAACGGCCAATGCGAGATTGCCGCACAATCTCGTTAACTAGTTGTCAATATTTCTATGTTCCGAAAATGAACTATTTTATTTATTACATTCGAAAAGAAGGTATTTATTGAACAAATGAAACTCCAGAAACATTTTCAGGAGATATTTGATTGTTTATTTTTGGCAATCTAATATTTAAGGCAAGTGATCAATTGCTAACACTATACAGAACAACGCATACGATACAAAATTAAACATAAACATGTTAAAATCTGTGATTGGAACAGTTTGAAACAGTGACATTACGTTTTAATAACTTAGGCCAGAATTATAAATAAAACACAACCGTGTACATACAAATTAACCATTGCAATTCTAACTGAATAAAAAATAAGAGGACATATATTCGAGTTAATGGCATGTTTTACTCAAAGTTTGTACACAACAAAGCAACATAATTACATCTTATTTTAAAATCTTAAAGGTCCGACAAACTGCAAGTGACACAACCATGTTTGCATGCCACTTATTTTTAAACCAATTATGGGCATACGATTCATTTATTTAGTTACCTACTAATTTGAATACGGGGGTATTAGTTGATCACACTGAACTTCGTACATAGACATCCTTATCGGTACGTACACTTATGCTACTAGCCAAGTTAGTAAGCATGTAAATTTAAATATAATAAATATATTTTAAGGCATATGCTGATTTCTAACACAAGTAATCGCAGACAGGAATATCATGTCACATATATGTTACAAATCTCACTATATGTACTACTTTTCAATGTTATGAAATAGTTTAAAAAAACACTTATGAAGATATTTGTTTCCATTCGTTTACTCTGCAGGATCGCAGTGTTGCAATGACTTAAATGAGTCATCGAATTTTACTGGTAAACACATTATCAAGAAATAAAAACAGCCGAATGTTTCGCTAGAGACACAAACACATATGGTTGTTTGACATATGGAAGCTCTGTTTAAAAAATACAAATGACCGAGAACGTAATGTCATGTGTTTGCTAAAAGCCTTAAATAGGCGACTTTGTTTCATGGAAAAGCACTTTTTCCACTCATGCGATTTCAGATTTTTTTGTGGAGATACGTATGATGGTCAGATGTAATCATCATTTAAGATGCCAATTTGCTTCGAATTTTCATGAATACGATACATTATTTCAAATTTTAACACATGAAAACCTTCATAGAACAGCTGTTAAACGCGTTAAATGGTCTGCATATTCAATGTTTTTCAAAACAAAGTCACATTTGCTAAAATGACATTTTTATTCTTCAACCAGTAATACGTCAATGAGATATGGAGAGGTTGTATGAGTGCTTCTTTATTCTATGAGTTTTGTTTACTTTATTTGATTTTTGATTTTTTTCCCCAAATAAACATTGCTAAAGAAAAATAACACATATGTCGCGATGATAATTGACTTACACGACGGGCTACCTTCTTTGTAAAATCACTTGCCTCCTTACAACCCCACAATTTATCCAAGCACGGACAGACTGACATCCGCTGAAGTAAAGCCCATCTTTCCTACACAAGTCAACGTAAATGTTAGTACAATTTACGAAAGGTGATTATCGAATCACATTCCCTATGTGTCTTGAAATTTACTAAAACTATTTTATACAATCAGCTATCCGTCTATTGAACGAATATGATTCTTATACATGCAACTACCATACTATTATTATTTAATTCAAAACGACAAATGTAAGGCAGCATTGGATCCTGCATATTTCTTATACGGAGGAGAATGTATCAGGTGATACGCCTAGAATCAGGAGAAACTGTGGTGATCTGAAATGACAGCTCTTTGAAAATCACTAAATTGACTCACCTAATTGTGGTTGTGGTTTCCACACAAAGAATGCAGACTATTTCTTCAGTGGCCCCATTATNCGAATGTATGCGGTTAAACATGAAATATACCGCTGATTTATTAAAACTTTGTTGAGTAACCTATACATTTGTAGTTCGTTGCACAACCAATACATACTCTGTGCAAAACATATACGTAAAGCGACTTGTAATTTCCTTCCAAACAAAGCATTTGAATGATTAAAATATATGTTCGTAACCTGTTTTGTACTTTAAAATGTTAAATGAACAGTATATCAAAGTAACATGTAGTTTCATTTAAGTTAAGTTACTGTAATTGGCTATTTTAACAGAATAACCACCTTATGCATTACTTCAAATCAATATATTTCGATTTTAGCTCAAAATCAATGTAACTATTGCAACTACGCGCATTTGTAATTAGTTTGTTATTGAAAATAAGTACCTACCATTACTGGATGTTCCGTTCTCTAATCCATAAATACCAGAAAAGATGAAACTCGACTGATTAAGTAGTGTATTGACACAATGTTTCGTAGTAAAACATATACCCGACGTCGTAGATAAACGGACTACGCTTTGACGTCGTCAGCCCCCAGTGATTATGTTCAGAAGAGGTATGAGGATGTTTAGAAAAAAAAACCCACATAATTATGTATTTTAAGAAAAATGTTTAATATCATAGGATAGAAAACAGTTTATGCTCTTGATGAAGCAGTCAAACCAGTAAATAAGTAACCGATTAACCAACATAGGTAATCTTTGTTTTCAAAATTATAGGGCCGGCAAAAAAGTACATGTATGATCAATTAATAAATAAGCATTATACATAATACTTTTTTTTTTATTTAAAACATTTGCTATGCTCTGATCACCGTGAAGACATGGAGGATTCAGAGTATATAATGTACAAAACAAGATTTTATTTTCATCTTTATAATACAATTTGATCAATAATTTGTTTTGTTATTTTCACAAAGATTAAGTGAAGGCAATTGTAATGTGTAAGATAGATTTCAATTTCAATAAGTGGTTGAAAAGTATGTGGTCACCACTGTATTGATGTGTTTGTAGAAAGTTGGTAATATTTTTATTTTTATAATTGCAAATGTTCACAAATTAATTTTGCCGATCCTTGTGCCACCTGAGCTTACTAAGTTTCAATCTTACTGTCAGTTTGGGTTGTGTGTGGATAAACTTCGACACATGCACAAATCTGTGAACAAGTCCCTTTAAAAAACCAAGGTCTGGTACAAACATCCATAATAAGAGTAATGAATTTAATATATCTTAACATCTATCACAATTCACCAAGTATGTTACAAAATACCATGTTTTTTTTTTCAAATGAATTTGTATCTGACAAGTTAAAACCAGACTGTTTTTTAAACCTTTGAAATTGGGAATATTTGTTTCTTTTTTTGCACTTAAACATATAACTTTTTATTTCTAGGTATACCATATCAAAACAAAGATTAACATATGAGATTCCCAAATAAAGCTTTTGCAACTGATGAAAAAATCACTATAACTTACAAATGTTAAAAAACGTTCTTTTACTTTCGCGATCAGCAACTGAACATGTTCACAGTTCCATAACAAATTTCTTCATGCTGGTCGCATAACGTACACTAACTATTGTTAACTATTGTTGAAGATTTTCATTTTAAACATAAGAGCATTTGTTCCTAAAATTAGGTATATACTTCTAACTTGAAACCATTGCAAATATGTATCTTTTGTTATCCAAAACACTTTTCGAAAAACTATTTTCCATTCTTTATCATTCTTAGCAAAGTCAACCCATTTATTCAAACAGTTAAGTTTTACTCTATTTAAAAAAATAAATAAATTGCTTTTGTAAGAACTTCATAGTATAGGAAGTTCATTAGTTGACCTCACTTTCAGTTTTGGCAAGAACTGTTTTTGAGCTGGTAATTATGTCAAGTACATATCGTATACCTCTATGATACAACGATTTCAAGAAAAAAAGGTTCAATTATAAATTGTCATTATAAAAAGAGGAACTCTTAAAAAGTATTCTCATTCTGTGGTTTAACAGTGACAACACAATCTTCATAGCATGTTAACACTTCTAACCAAAACTTGTTTATTATTTTTTTTCAGTATCTTGCTTCTATAACATAGTTCATTATAAAACAATTTGCTAACGTCAATCATACTTCTAGCTAGCATAATGCATTTACAATCGTAACATATATAAAGTTTTATAGTCTAAGAAACATTGTTTTTATTTTTACAAAAAGCGGAAATATCAATCATATACAATCCTCCTTTCTCGTAGCTTTGAACAAGTTTTAAGTTTCAAGTTTTTTATTGGAAAATCGGCAAAACGCCGTTGACCATTTAAATACAAGTACACAAAGTATAGTCAAAGTGCATCAGTACAATACAAATACAATCATGCAAATACACACAAACAACAATAAAATAGTTCAAACATTATGTACACACGTGTACATATTTACAACAAAAAAGAAAAGAGCAAACAAGTAATATTCATTAATAATAAATTTTGCAACTATATCACTTTGTAATTTGACCATAGCTGATGTCAACAATTCACATGTCATTAACTTCATAATATTATTGGCTAAATATTTTATCTTTAAATGCAAACAGGGGAAAACAACACCACTATTAGAAGCTTTTGTATCATTTTTTAATACTAGAATTAAACTCGAGGAGTTAATCGCAACAACACAAAATAAACTACATTTATTTAATACTCGCTGGGCGCATTTTATGCTCAATTAATGCACCTACCCTTAAAACATCTTTACACGTACTCTCTATCATAAGTAAACCTACATTAAAGCAAAAAACACCCCTTTTTTCTTTCTTTTCTGTTTATTTGTTTTATAATCTTTATTGACCTGTGTGATGCTACACCATATTGGATAACTTTTAAATCATGTATGAAACTGATTCAAAACATATTCATGTCACACCAACCATTGTCTTCCAAGATGCTATGTATCACAATTAATATAAAAAACTTTGTGAAACATTTTGCTCAATGTATGTATTTCTTATACTATGTAATATGCAAAATACACATGCTTTATTCACACCAACCATAGTCTTCAAAAATGCTATGTACCATAATATAGAAAATCATTGTGAAACAAACGTACTAATTGTGTGTATATTTGACATATTATGTTATATGCAAAGTGTATTATGTTTACGAAGAAAATAAAAAATGGAATTACAAAAAAAAACAAGTTTTATATAGACAATATATTTAGGGTTACATACAATGTATGTATTTATTTGGGACGCAGCAAATGCTAGTAATTTTTCCACACTGAGTTTCATGGCATCAGCAATGAATCTGTCAGACTGGCAACATCGTAAATGCCTTTATTATTTGTCAAGTGAGTATGTTTTAAATTGCCCTAAAATTGGGCCAGTTTTATCGAATACAATATTTTGTTCGTAGTTCTTTATAGATTTGACAAGTTAGAAATAAGTGATTTTCGGATTCAACAGCGTTTGCGTTACATAGTCTACAAGGACAGAGCTTTTAATCTTGTAAGGACCATTTTCTCAAACAGAATCAAAACATTATTTATTAAGTTTATCTTAAACTTCAATTTTTGGAGTAGGCAATTGAAAAAAGCAGTGCGTAAACAAAAGCTCTGCGGGCCTTGACACAGGATGTTTTGCAACAAAACTGACCATAAGAGTGAATCTTATCATATAAGTGTGACTTAGCCACTTAGCCATCGTTAAAGTAAACGGGTTGAGAATATTATAGCATTATAAATAGTGATGTCAAGATGATCGAATAAAAGTGAGATTACTCGTTGCCGGATGATAAAGTCAGCGATAATCGATTCTCTCTCCGCAAAATCGATTTCGCTGATTTAGTAGATACTCATTGAAAAGACTGAAATTGATATAAACTCAGTCGGCAGTCAGTGTTAGCATCTGTGTTCGTTTATTACACAGTTTAAAACAATTCACTTTGTTTATATTGTTTTAAAAACGATTTCACACTTAGTGTGACAGTGAGCTTGACCTTGAATTAGTGTCCCCAATTTCAATCAGAGCCATCTGATGTCCAACGCCAATGCACATGGGAAGTATCAAGCCAATCGGTCCCTCCGTTTACAAGTTATTGATCGAAAATAAATTTCCCTCTTAGTTTGACAATGACCTTAACCTTTTACCTTGTTACCACAATTTCAATAGGGGTCATCTTCTGGCAAAGACAAATGCACATCAAGCCAATTGGTCAATCCGGTCACAAGTTATTGATCGGAAACGAACTGGTCTACCGACCGACCGACCGACATCCATCAAAATAAAGGAAGGGGGCATACTATTGCAAAAATAAGCGACTTTTTAACTGTAATTTTTCCAATATGGGTAAGCTTTCTTTTCTTCCATCATGTTATTAAATTGATTGCATTATTTAACTTTTCTGAATAGTTTAATTCGATCATGTGTTCAAAATTTACATCAAATATTATCCCCAATAAATTAAATTGTGTAGGTCCCCACTTTAGTTTATATTTAGTTTTAAAAGACCGCGATTTGTATTGAGGTAAACCAATCCATACAACTTGTGTTCTATCACGTGTCATCCACGTGATCGCCAAGGTCATGTGCCCCATACCCGCGGGCCTTTTTACGAACGTAGCAGCGCTGAACCCTAACTTTGGGACCCTTGTTTTTGCTCGTCAACAACGACAACTCTTGGCCGACCCTCTCAGGTGAGTCACTCGGGCATTAATTCCCCCACGTGCACTGTAACTAGTGAAAAACATGAACATAGCATGCTCTTATACATACGCTTTAAAGCAGAAACATAGTAATTTGAAAATCATTAAAACCACTTGGCCGTATTATTAACACGTCTCCTTCCACGAAGTTTGCATCCTTAAATGTTTTGTTTTACCGCATTTGTAATTATTCAATACTTGCACTGGAAAGATCTCTTATCTGAACTTCAAATAAGAGTTTCGTCAAACCTTTTCAAGGACACTTAACGTACCATTGAAATCATTCAAGTGCCAACTTTTGTATCGCCCAACTCATTGAAGTAGATTTTATAATTGTTGTTAAGTTATAAATCTAGACAGTTGCAAATAGTGTCAATGTTTTATGTCATTGTTCTGTGTATACTCTTATGCCGAATGTATTCGTTGTTTAGAGAGGAAATGTTTTTTTTATTATGTAGAATTCTATAAATTTTATTTAAACATGTACACTACATACGTTGATAAAAATAAAAAGAGTTCGTTACATGTTTCATAAATGTGATTGAACTTAAAGTTGCATTGTTATTTCTGTTTAAAAAAAGGTTAAAACTTGTATGAAAGTGTTTTAAAAGTGTCATGCATTATTGTTTTTGGTAAGTGATATATTCACGAAAACCATTACGCAACGCATTTAAAGATTTACATATTTTTTTGTTTCTATTTTTTGTTTGTTTTACACATACACATACATGTTCATTTATCCGTCCCGGTGAATATGTTGCGACTTCAAATAAAACAAATGAACGTCAGAAGCATCAAATTTACGTTGTTTGAGATGCGGTGCTATTTAGGTTGAACTTCAATGTGATTTAATATCAGTTCACATGTCAACTAGCAGATGACAATGATAATGTTTTAGGAGTTTATCATCCCTATGTTTAAGCAGTAATGATCAGTCAACACAGGCAAATACTCTTCGAGCGCACACATATTCATTGTTACAATCATGGCAAAATAAGAGATTTATTAATGCTACCCCGATTTGCTGATGTTACCACTGTAATTAATTGTTTATTCAAGATCATTCCCATCGAGAATCGACTCAATACAGATGTCAACTGACATTCTTAGCCTTAGAACATACAATTATTGTTTAGATTGCTTTCATAGATACAAAACATTCGAAGCTCCTTTGAATAATTGAACCGAACGATAATCAACTCTTGATTGGGTTGCCATTAAATTATTGATGAATTGGTATTGAGTCTCTTGACGTTCGTTACATTGTTTTTAATAGAGTTATTTAAAAAGGTAAATGTTAAAAAATGTCGCAAAGACCTGGATTATAATGAACGTTTATTCAAACAATTGAATTAAATAACAGTTTCCCATTAAATCCATTTACATAGGGGAATGGTTTCGCTGAGACATTAAAAAAAACACAACCACCAGTTCAAGAGGACCATTCAATCATAAATAGTGTGGACTGTTGGTTGATTTAAAGTTTAAACTGAATGACTGATTATTTAAACAAAGAGACATTTAGGCCTGAATGTGTCATACGTATTGATTATACATATATTTAACGAGAGAGAACATACACTTATTGTTTAGGTTGCTTTCATCGATAAGAAATATTCGAAGCTCCTTTGAATAATTGAACCGAACGATAGTCAACTCTTGATTGTGTTGCAATTAAATTATTGATGAATTGGTATTGAGTCTCTTGACGTTCGTTACATCGTTTTTAATAGAGTTATTTAAAAAGGTAAATGTTAAAAAATGTCGCAAAGACCTGGAGTTTAATGAACGTTTTATTCAAACAATTGAATTAAATAACAGTTTCCCATTAAACCCATTTCAATAGGGGAATGGTTTCGTTGAGACATTAAAAAACAAACACCAACCACCAGTTCAAGAGGACCATTCAATCATAAATAGTGTGGACTGTTGGTTGATTTAAAGTTTAAACTGGTTGACTGATTATTTAAACAAAGAGACATTTAGGCCTGAATGTGTCACAAGTATTGATTATACATAGATTTAACGAGATACAAAATGCTCGTTTATATGTTTTTGTCGAGCAATATATTTCATTTTAATTTCCCGCAAGGATATCTATTCATAAACACACGAACACTAATTTGGTACATGCATTTTGTATCTACAAACATCCATGTTACCAGACCACATATTGCGTTGAAATTTCGGAAATTGCTGTATGAAACACTGATTTTTAATTTTTGATCTTTATTTAACGAAACATTGTACGAAACTTTTGTTGATTTTGAGTCGTAATGGTAGATTTTTTTTGGGGGTCACTTTATTTTACGAAATAGTTTACGAAATNTTTAATATGAAGAAGTGAAACTCCAGAAGCTGCAGCAGTATTGCAGTTTTATCATACACACCTCTGTGGTCCTTTATTTATGGCAAGGAACCAATTGCCAAAACGGTACAGTACGGCACAAAACGAAACAACATATACACATAGTAGAATAAAGCTGGGGTCACCGCCTTGGAACGGTCAATGCTAAGCACTGGGGGTTTAAACCGGTTATAGAGCGCTCAACCTCACACTTGGCCCAGCAATATTCATGATACATATAAGTGTAAATAAAATTTAACCTCATAGCATTGCAACTCAAATTAAACAATCATAAAAGGGAATTAAAACGCATTCAATTTTATTACTATTTAATAGCTCAATGGTAGGAAGGAGACCAGAGCAACATAGTTACAACTTTTTGAGGCACGATGACATGAAATTACGAACACGCATCAACTACATCCCTTCTTTTTACAAAAAGATTTAAGAATATAGCATCATATAGTTAATATTTCAGATTACCATCGCGCACCTACAAGACCACATCTGGCGTTGATATTTTGGCTTTTGCTATAAGGAACACTGATGTTTTATGGGTTAATTGTATTTTACGAAATACTCGTTGATTTTGAGCGTTTATAGGGCTTTAAAACACGAGGGGCTTACCATTTAGACTATGTCTCATTGTTGTTATTTCACAAATGACGCATTATATGACGTTTTAATATGGCTTGTGCCTAGTTTCCGAGCCGATAGATTGTGCAAAGATGAACATACTGACCAAGTTGCAGATTGATTCAATAAAGTGGCTCCTAAAGTGTTGTCAAGCTTTTTATAAGATCTCAACTGATGATCTAGGTTTTGATTCAACTTGAATTAGACTTAAACTTGGTCTAGTTATTGTCAAGATAAACATTCGAACAATGTTTCAATAAGATTGAGAGATATTCTAACCTTGTAAAGTGCTAAAACGGCTGTTTTAACAGTTTTTGTTATTCCATTTTTTATTTCCATCGTTATATATTTTACACATAATATATTTTGAAGAAACATATAATGTACGAAATACCTAATATTTAGTATATTTGTTTCACATGTTTTCGATATAATTATGGTGCAAAGCATTTATGAAGACTATGGTTAGTGTGAGAAAAATATGTTTAAAGGTTAACCAACATGTAATAGAGTTACAGTTAACAGTTGCCCTAGTGATCCTTTGATCGAACTTGAACCAAATTCGAACTTTGTTTAGAAATTGTCAATATAAACATTCGACCAAGTTTTCGAGCTTTGTACTTGATTCAGAAACTTGGAAATTCTAAAACACTTGTCAAATACACGCTGTGGTTTGTTATCTGAGATAACTGTATTTCTTTCAATTTGTATGACAAGTATTTGAATCACTCTTTATTTGAATAGCGGTGTCCGATATCATGTGGGATGTGGTATGCTTTGTATCTGTTATAACATCCGGTATGTACTTATATTCAGTGTTTAAATCGTCATATTTCTGATATACTTACATTCAAATAAAATAACTATAATGCAAGATACTATAAAAAACACATGGATTAGCTATATACTATAAGGATGATAATCGGGCGTATTTAATAACCTGGCAAAGTTAACTTAGTATATGCCAAACAGTTTAGAGAGCTTTTTCTTAACATATTAAAATGCATGTTTACTCATAGTTTTAAAAGATAAGAAATTTACTTCAAAATTATTCAGACACACACGCATGACGTTTTCTTAATACATAAAAGATATTAGGGGCTAAAGCTCTTGTGAGCTTTAAAAAACAGGCGGGCTAAAAGAAACCCAACCAATGACAACAAGGTAAAAGAGGTGGTATTTTGCTGCAAGTTTGTACTCTTTTGTTTACCAATTTCGATATGTCATACATATGTTTGACCTTTAAATTTTAAATACGTAACATTGTATCACAATGACTTGATAAGAATGCTTACAACGCCCGTTAGCATGGTCTTGTAATCATGGGCCTATTTCTGCGATGCAAAGAAACACATTCGAATATAAGGTCGATGCATTTAAAACAATGTAAAATGAAACAGCCCGATTCGCATCTTTATCGTTTTATACGCACCAAATGTATGCCTTGTAATCGTATAAGCAATCGATCAGATATCTTACTTCGTGACAATGTTTCCGCGATGGCTAAATTGTTTAAAGCAACCCAAGCGTTAACAATCATACTTAAATTATGCATGCCAGTCGTCCAATTATAGATGACGCAATAACTGTTGCTTGCAGAGCTCCAGATAAGGATTCAGTCTAAAGGGTATTTTACCCCCTGATATAATTGTTAAAGCGTATTTTACTCCTTTATTTCAGCCATAAAGGGTATTTAGGAATATTTAGGGGTATTTTCCCTTTCCATAGAAAACTGACAAAGTACATGGCGTTTTTAATCTAGAAATATTATTATTTGTTATTTATATTATTAAATGCAAACAGAATGAATTTAAAATAATGATATGAACAGACAAAGAAATTTCTTTAAAATATTCCCGAATGAGCTGCTGGTCGCTTAAAACGTACCTTTTTTATCAACAAACATGACGGGCCGCCATTTTTATTACAAGCTTATTTTTATTGACTTACTTTTGATTCAAAGGATAACTTACACTATAAACTCAAATGGATTATAGGTTAAACCGGTTACGCACTTTAATCGATTTAAAATACGTACCAAGATTTGTTTTGCGCTTTGTTACGTATTGGGCCGATTTTTAATGCGTGTTTTTAAATGTTTGCAATGCGAAAATACGCAGATACGCCTCTTATCTGGAGCTCTGGTTGCTTGTTTCCAATTTAAATAAAGAAAATAGGGGAGGTAAGTCGCCAAAACGATCATACACGAATTATTGATAACTCAAAAACCATCTATTCACCATTGTTTATATGCATTAGTCAATTTAGCGATTATGATCGAATGTGGCTAAAATGATGGAATCTCAACTTTGAATAATAGTACCAAACAAAATGGCTATGGTCACTACGAACAAAAAGCGTCTGTCTGATCAGTGGAAACAAACATATATCATCAAATAAATAATAATATCAGTTTTGAATAACACTCTTTGATACAACAACAGCAGAGATACACGTGTTCATAAACGGGCAAAACTACAGTATATTAAATTAATTTTCTTCTTTTATGTTCACACCTTTATGTCAGATAAACACTGTAGATGGCGCCATTATCTTGACCTCTTACCCGAACGCCACTAATGGTGTCATCCACGTGATCGACAATGTCATGTTCCTCATACCCATTTGCCCTATTACCAATGTCGCAGCGCTGAACCGTAACTTTGACACCCGTGATTTTGCTCTTCAACAAGAACAACATTTTCCGACCTTCTTATGTGAGTCATATGGGCATTAAGCCTCCCTCGTGCACTGTAACTACATGTAGTGAATAACACGAACTTGTAAACCGCATATACATAATCTTTAAAGAAGAGACAATGCAAATTGCAAAACATTTAAACCCTTTGATCGTTTTATTTTCTAGTCATCTTACATGAAGTTTGCATTCTTTAATGGTTTGTTTTTTACCGGATTTAACAAGAAGTCTAATTCATAATTATACATCTCACTGGAAAGATCTTATCTGAACTTCAAATTAGCGTTTCGTCAAACCCTGCCAAGGACACTTAACGCACTATTGAAACCATTCAAGTGCCACCATTTGTGCCGCCTCACTCACTGCAAGTAGATTATATAATCGTTGTTAAGTTATAAATCAAGAAAGTTTCAAATAGGGTCAATATTGCATGCCATTGTTTAATGTAAAATCTTGTATTCGTTGTTTGGAGAGGATAATTTGTTTAATATGTTGCATTATATAAATATCATAACAAACATGTACACTCAATACTTTAATGAAAATAAAAAGAGTTTGTTACATGTTTCATAAATGTGATTTAACTTATTGTTATGTTTGTTTAAAAAAATAAAACTTGTCTGAAAGAGTTTTGAAAGTGTCATGCAGTATTTTTTTTGGAAAGTGATATAATTCACGAAAACCTTTATGCCACGCATTTAAAGATCTAATAATTATTTTGGTATCTATTTGTAAGTTTAACATATACACAACAATGTTGATTTATTCGTCCCGGTTAATATGTTGCGACTTCAAATTGTTTTAACGTTAAACGCATCAAATTTACGTTGTTCACGATGCGGTGCTATTTTTTGCTGAACTTCACTGTGATTGAATATCAGTTCACATGTCAACTCGCGGATGATAATGATAATGGTTTGGGAGTTGAATTATTCCTATGTTTAAGCTGTAATGATCAGACAAAACACAGGCAAATACCATTCGAGCGCACGCATATTCATCGTTATCATCATGGCAAAACAATAGGTTTCTTGGTGCACGCCCCCGATGGTCCGATGTTACCACTTAAATCACATGTTATTGTTCAATCAATATCATTCCCACCGAGAATCTCATCAATACAGCTGTCAACTGAAATTCTAAGCCTTAGAACATATAATTATTGTTTAGGTTGCTTTCATCGATTACAACATTCTAAGCTCAGTTGCATAATTGAATTACTGGTGAGTTGATATTGATATTTTAAACACAAAACTACACTTTAAATAACTTCTGGGGTACCTTCATATTTACGTATGAGTAGATAATACGATCAGGGCCCCTAATTAAAGGGTTTATACATTTAAAAAAAAAAGAACAATACGAAACGCAAAAATGCATTGACAGTGTATTCCGAGAGCGGAATCGTTAGCGGAAATATATTGAACAACGCATCAATTAGTAAAATAAAAAGGAAATTTGTTGAGAAAATGGCCTGTGCAACCGTAAGTTTTAAATAATAATGTATTATATTGTCAACTAATATTTTATATGTCCATCAAGTTTGAGTAGGGCAGCATACATACGTTTGTTTTATGTAACTCATTTTCTCTAACAAACAAAAATGAAATATGAATGGAATATAAATACATATAATGTATTATCTTTCGTTACATCATTTTAAATAACCTTATTTTCAAAGGTAAATGTTAAAATGCATATCGCAAAGACCTGGAGTAAAAAAAACGTTTCTTCAAACACATGTATTCAAGTATAGTTTCCCATTAAATCCCTTAAAATAAGGGAATCATTTATAATTGTGTGAGGCATCACTTGACATTGTCATTTGTTCAAGCAACTCTAGAAAGTATAAGGTTTGGAGCTCCATATCACCGGTTCCAACCCCACATCATTGAATTTACCGTTCAAAGCTGGTTCATTGTATATGAATACTGTTTTATGTTTGTGGTGAGTAAAGTTTTTCCGTACTTGTGCACTGTGTCAATTTGTTTTGCGAACTGGTCACTTGCTATAAATAAGTAACCTAGTGTACGCCCCTGCAAATTTTATGCCAATCTGTCGCTTGCTATAAATAAGTTACATCGTGTACGCCCCTGCAAATTGTATGTCAATCGGTCACTTGCTATAACTAAGTAACCTTGTGTTCTACCCTGCAAATTGTAATCCAATCTGTCACTTGCTATAAATAAGTTACCTCGTGTACGCCCCTGCAAATTGTATGCCAATCGGTCACTTGCTATTAATAAGTTACCTCGTATACTCCCCTGCAAATTGTATGCCAATCGGTCACTTGCTATAACAAAAGTTACCTCGTGTATTCCCCTGCAAATTGTATGCCAATCGGTCGCTTGCTATAAATAAGTTACCTCGTGTACTTCCCTGTAAATTGTATGCCAATCGGTCGCTTGCTATAAATAAGTTACTTCGTGTACTACCCTGCAAATTGTATGCCAATCGGTCACTTGCTATAAATAAGTTACCTCGTGTACTTCCCTGTAAATTGTATGCCAATCGGTCACTTGCTATAAATAAGTTACTTCGTGTACTACCCTCTAAATTGTATGCCAATCGGTCACTTGCTATAAATAAGTTACCTCGTGTACTACCCTGCAAATTGTATGCCAATCGGTCACTTGCTATAAATAAGTTACCTCGTGTTCTACCCTGCAAATTGTATGCCAATCGGTCACTTGCTATAAATAAATTACTTCGTGTACTACCCTGCAAATTGTATGCCAATCGGTCACTTGCTATAAATAAGTTACCTCGTGTACTACCCTGCAAATCGTATGCCAATCGGTCACTTGATATAAATAAGTTACCTCGTGTACTACCCTGCAAATTGTATGCCAATCGGCACTTGCTATACATAAGTTACCTCGTGTACTCTCATTCAAATCGTATGCCAATCGGTCACCTGCTATAAATAAGTTATCTCGTGTACTCCCCTGCAAATAATATGCCAATCTGTCACTTGCTATAAATTCGTTACCTCGTGTACTCCCCTGCAAATTGTAGGTCAATCGGTCACTTGCTATAAATAAGTTACCTCTTGTACTCCCCTGCAAACTGTATTCAAATCGGTCACTTGCTATTAATTAGTTACCTCGTGTACTCCCCTGCACATGGTATGCCAATCGGTCACGTGCTATAAATAAGTGACCGTGTGTACTCCCCTGCACATTGTATGCCAATCGGTCACGTGCTATAAATAAGGCATTTTATGCTGGAAATAACAATATAAAGAAGTGAAACTCCAGCTGCTGGAGCAGTATTGAAATCTTATTACAAACAATTAGTTGGTCCTTTATTTATGGCAAGTGACCGATTGCCGAAACAGTACAAAACAGCACAATACAGCACAATACAAAACAACATAAACACAAATAAGAATAAAGCTGGGGTCACCGCCTTGGAACGGTCAATGCAACGCATTGGGGGTTTAAACCTGGTTATAGAGCGCTCAACCTCACACTTGGCCCAGCAATATTCATAATACATTTAAGTGTAAATAAAAATTAACGTCATAGCATTGTAACTCAAATTAAACAATAATAAAAGGGAATTAAAACGCATTCAATTTAATTACTATTTAATTACTCAATTGCATTGAAGATACAAGAGTAACAGAGTTACAACTTTTTGACGAACGATCAAATAAAACTATTAACGATTGTCAACTACATTCCTTCTTTATAGAAAAAGATTTGAGAATATAGCGTCACGGAGTTAATATTTTAGAAAATCATCGCGCAAATACAGGAAGAAGCAGCAATAATGGTTGTAAAAATTCCATATTACATTGCTTGGTTGTTTATGTGACTGCTAAAAAAAATAAT
>VMBQ01000603.1:238925-258946 GCA_007657795.1 Dreissena rostriformis | reverse complement strand
CTTGCAAATTTATGCATCGTTTTAATTTCGTCGAGAACTTTATTACACACGTAAGTAGGACACGGTCGTGGTTGTTTTGCCGCGGTATCATGCATAGCCTTACATGTGCTGTTTGCGCCTCGTTTATTGCATATTCCGTGTGTAGGGCATTTAAGCAAGTTTGCGGTGTAACATCCAATGCACGCAGCTGGCGCCTTAACACTTGACCAGACAGCGTTGTATATATTCGCGTGCACAGTTTTTGCCTCAGTCTCCGCGACGTGATCTAATCCAGACTTTGCAATATCTACTGCCAGCCATGCCTTCAGCCAGTTCGTCCTTTCTTTCTCAGTGAAAACATCGACCAGACTGGCCATAATGTTTTAAGTCTGCATCTCAGAACAAAACCATGTGTTTTAAAAAGAATCTCGCTGTGGCTTGCATATCACCTGTAAAGAACAATTAACAATTAAATATGTCGGTTTTGACAACAACATCGAAGTGGAAGATAATGATTACTTATATTAAGATGATGGTGGTGATGATAATGTGATTATGGTGATTATTGTCATTTTTGCGGCTATGTTGCTGCTTTGATGATGACGGCAGTGGTGGTAGTGGCAATGATTTTTAGTTTGACAATTAAGGAGCCAAAAATGATGTTTTTTTTATTCATATTTTATATACATTGTAGTTGGTGGTTAATGTATTTTATGTTTGTTTTATATGATGTTATCACGATACGATGGGTGTTTATCGTGGAATGTTATGTGTATATTACAGTGAGCCTAGTATTCGCGACATTTCCTGTCCTGCGGTCCTGACCGAAACAATTACATTTGGACAGGTATATTTTGTGGAAATGTCAGTCGAACGACAGGCGGAATATTAACTTGCCGACTTGTATGTGACTTTTCAGTCCGGAAGATTTTGTTAGGATTGGAACTTTGAAAGAAAAGCCTGTCCAGATGACTGGCGTTTTTTTTTTTTTTAATCCGGTTTCACGAATACTGTATGCTATATGGTTATCATGGAAAAGGTTTTATATTATATGTTGTGTCGCTATCATGGTACGTAGTGTCTAAATAATTGAAAGTTGTGTATTAATACTGGCAAGTTGTGTATGAATACTCGTGTGGTTATGATGATATGGTGTGTATTTAAAATGATATGCTGTGTGGTTTTATGGTATGCTTGTACAATCATAAATATTATAAATATTGAGGTATACTGTATGTGTACAATGTTCTGTTGATAGTATTTGTTTAAATGTGCTTATTACGGTATTATATCAGTTTCTGACTCGTACCAACTGTGCTATGTAATGCATAGTTTCGAATTAATATTACAATATGTACATGTAGTATTTATGATATTATGCCGTTGCAGTGTAATTGAACAAACTAGGATACAAATAAAACGTTAAATTTAGCGATATTATTAATAACTTAAATGAATACAATGTAATAATATATATACTCAACCTCAGATATCTAGCAAACCATTACTGAGTGCACAAAATACAACGTAATATTACGTGATATTAGTGCATTACCTTTATAAATTAATTCTACTTTACCGTGTGAACACTACTAGATGACAAAGATTGTGTTAATTAAAGCTAGTTTTGGGGTTATGTTTTGTTTTGTTTATTGTTTGTGTTAACAAAAACGTTTTGCTGTTTTCCACAGTATTTTAGTCATATCACAGCGGTCAGTTTAGCATTTTATGACAAAGCAGTACTAGTAGCACAACCTGGTGCCACTTACTGACAACCGGCCTACTTCACTCAGACTCTCAGAGATTGGGGAAAACTGTGAATGACCATAAACCTACTTTAATGACCAATCGCAAAACAAGATATGTGTCAAAGCCAGGGAATATACTTGTGATCCTCTGTTTTGTTTTAGTCCAGTGCTCTACTCACTGGGTTATCCGTGTTTGTAAGTTCAGTGCTCTACTCACTAAGTTATCCGGTGTAATACTTATAGTGTACACATAATGCTTATTCTAATCAAAAACGGTTTGTAACGAAAAGTTTATAATACAACGACAAGGGAACGGGCCCTAAGGGGCTCACCTGAAATCCCAAGCACCTACACTTTTCAGAAGAATAAAAGTACTTTATGAAAAATGGATATTTAATTTCTAGGCCCATAGTTATGACAACAATTTTGATTATTGAAAATTATTTGAACACAGAATATATGTGTAAATATGCAAAACTTTAAGTGATAATAATTTATGGGGAACAACTCTACTGGAACAACATAGTTAGCCTTGATATGGTTGTCTCTCCTGCAAAAGAGGCTTTGTGCTTTGTACATGGTAATTTGTAAATTATGTATAAATCAAAAAGAGATATTTCAATGACAGCTCCTGTAATACCATGTATGTTTGATGAAAAGTTAAAATATATTCAAAAGAATCAGTTATTATTGTTTAACTGGATTTATCGATATGGGATTTTCTTGGGAAAGAAAAATAATGCTTTTTAACCATTTTGGAAATAGTTCATTTGATTGAGAAAAGTCGCGTCGATTTGACAAAAACGTGAATTTTTGTTGTGTTTGTTTTGCTAACAGATACTTTAACATAGAACAAAAACGTGTTTTCAATAAAAGATTTACTAGGGTTCAACACATACAGCTGTATAGGGAGATTAACTAAATCTTGATATATTTTTTTTATAAATAACATTTTTTATTTAATTTCTAAAAAAAACTTCAATTGGGATTTGTTTCGCAGTGATTTTGATAAAACTTTTCACAAAACGCATTTCACACAAGTTTTACACTACTGAAATAAAAAATAACTTGTTTATACAGCTTCAATGTTACTACAACTACAAAATACATGTTATCATTTCCTTTTCTAGAAACTACCCAATCGAACAAAAATAATAACAGGTGTTTCATTCAATTTGTTAACACACAAAATAAACTTAAATTTAAACACAAAGTTATTTGTGATATAAACCAGTAAGAATTGACAATGTTTATGAAAAATAAATATCCACATCCCATTAGCCACCCATGGTGGTTTCTAATGCTAGTAGAAAACCTTTGTCCTTTACATCTGCACCAAAACCTACATTATTGCCATAGGTGTGAGAGTGAAAAAGGACAACAAGACAACAGGTGATGCTACTACATCATGTGTTTTATAACGAATCTCGCTGTGGCTTGCGTATCATCTGTAAAAAAAAACAATAACCAATTAAATATATTAATTTTGACAACAACAACGAAGTTGAAGATAATGATCACTTATAGTAAGATGATGGTGGTGGTGATCATGATTATCGTGATTATTTTTATTGTAATTATGACGGTTATGTTGCTGCTTTGATGATGATGACGTTGCTAGAAGTGGGGATGATTTTTAGTTTGACAATTAAGGAGCCATACATGACGAAGTTTACGATGATGCTGAAGCCCCGACCGTTTTTTAATTGATATTTCATAAACATTGTAGTTGGTGGTTCATTTACTTTATGTTATTATTATATGAGGTTATCACGATACGATGTGTGTTTATCATGGAATATTATGGGTATATTACAGTGAGCCCAGTCTTCGCGAAATTGCCTGTCCCACGGTCCTGACCAGCACAATTTCAATTGAATAGAAATGTTTTGTAAACATGTAGGTTCGGACGGCAGAATATTAACGTGTGACCTGTACGTGCATTTTTTTTTATCCGGCAGTTTCTTGTTAGGACCGGCACCTTTATCAGATATGCCGTACAAGATGACTGGCGTTTTTTAGCCAGTTTCACGAGGACTAAATGCTATATGGTAAGCAGAGATACGGTGCTTTATTATATGTTGTGTCGATATCATGGCACGTAGTGTTTAAATAATTGACAGTTGTATATTTATAATAATAATAATTTGTGTGTGAATAATCGTACGCTATGTGTTTATGATGAAATGGTGTGTTTTTACAGTTAGTTATATGCTGTGTGATTTTTATGGTATGTGTCTACAATAATAAATATAATAAATATTGTGGTATACTGTGTGTTTAAAATGGTATGTTGATAATGGTTGTTTATAGATGTTTATAACGGTATTCAATCAGTTTGTGACTCGTGCCAACTGTGCTATGCAATGCGTAGTTTCGAATTAATGCTATACTACATGTATGCCTTATTGATGATAGTATACAGTGCAATTGAGCAAAAAAGAACAAAACGAATACGTTATATTTAGCGATATTATGCATACATTTAATAAATACAATGTACGTATATATTTAAAACACTACTAGACAACACAAAGTTAAAGTGGAGCTATTTTTTAGGTTCAGTTTTGTTTTTTGTTGGCTTTTTAAAACCGTTTCCTACAATATTTCCTTCATATCACCTCGGTCAGTGTACCAATTCAAACTGTTCTCGAGATAGCTTGCTAATCTGTACTAACTGCACAGAATACAACGTCATCTAAAGTGATATTTTTATAATTTATTAAATGCATGGTACTGTACTATGGGAACAATACTGGATGACACAGAGTGTTAAAAGTAAAGCTAGTATTTGGGGTTCATTTTTTTTTATTATTTGTGGTGTGTGTGTGTGTTTTTAAGAGTTCTGTTTTGGCTGGCCGGCGTAATGATTAACATTTAAGCATAATTAACATCGCAATCAAGACATGCTTTGCAACGTCTACTTCATGAGATCTAAAGTTTTAATTTATAGGCACATACGAATTATAATTGAAATTATTGTCAAACCAAAAGTTAAATGTATATATTTAAGTTTTTAAATAAAATTTATTTATGAGGGAAAACTTTTTGTCTACAGTTTAGTTAGACAGTAGCTGATTTTCTTACCAGCAAAGAAAGCTGTTTATACAACAGTCAATAGGTCATTTCAAAATTATTATCGATGACATAGAGATATTCCAATAACAGTTCCTGATATACTATATATATTGGATGAAATGTCAAAATAGATTCAAATGAAGAATAAGTTCTTGTTTTTTAACTGGAGTAATTACTAAATGATTTTCTGGAAACAATATTCAGTGTTTTTTTTCAACAATTTGATTGAAGGGGTTCTTTGGATTGGAAAAAATCGCGTCGTATTGACGAAAATTTGAAAAAAATGGTGCTGTATTTTGTTTGCTAAAAATACTTTAACATTGTGGGTAAACGTGTTTTTAACATTATAATTACTTAGGTTCAAATAATGAAGCTAATAGGGAGGTAAACTTAATGTTGAAATCTATTGACAAAACATATTATTTTTTAAAAACAATTTGGAAACCTTCAAATGGGAATTTTATGCCGTCATTTCGTAAACACTTTTCACAATACACATCTCACACTTCTACTTTTGAAATAAAACAAGCCCTGGGTTTGTGAAACACAACGCCCCCTTCTGCGCTTTTAAGCCGCACAGCAGCTTTTTTAGAGAAAATGTCTGAGTCCAAGGCCCATAACTTCGCCAAAAATCAATGGGCCGGAACGAACCTCACACTTCATCTGTAAGTCATGTCAGTAGTCTCATTTACCAAAACTCGGCTATATATCTTAAAGCGGTTCGTAAAACACCACCTACAAACGGTTACTATAGAGAAAATGTCTAGCTTTAAGACCCATAACTTCGCCACAAATCAATGGACCGGAGCAAAACACACACACGACCAGCCGATCTTCGTGACGACAACAATAACAACAAAAATTTACAAACAACTGCAACACCAAAAACGCATTCGACGTGAACAACACCTACGGTGGGCAATGGGCAACGCCTGACGTCACAGACAAACAACAACTTCGATTTTCTATATGCAACGTCTGACGTTACAGTCAAACAACAACTTCGATGTTCCAAAGGCAACGCCTGACGTTACGGCCGGACATTAAATTTACCTAATTGGACCTTTGACGTGGTTCCACGATATGTCAATTGACAATAACACAACATGTATTGTATTTCAGAATTATGTGCCCACCACTTTACAAACATTTTTTGGAATATAGCCGTCACGTTATTGTTTTATCAACGATATACTTAGTTCAGTAATTATTTGTCTTACTAGATTTTAAACATCATAAAATATAAAAAAGTATTTTGAAGACAAAGAGGTATGTGTTACGTAATGGGTCAAATATCTATGATAATAATTTGAAATAAGTAGGATAGTATCGGATAACGAAAGTAACCATATGTTAAACTCAACAGTTGTATATCAGTAGAAAATGTAACAATATGAAACTTCACTCAACTAAGCCGTTAAAGTTGCTATGTACACATCAAACTTATGAATAGTTTATGAAACACTACAATGTTGCATATGATAAAAAAAAATCCACTGCGATTAAATGATACATTTAAATTAAATGATGAAATGTTAAAACCACATGTTAATGCCATTGGGAAATTGACATTGGTCAGCTAGAAATGTTGTAACTTCATGACAAGTTGTATGTAATCATATGATAATACTTATACCAGGATATTATACATCTGTTGTGGATCACAAAGTATTTACTAGCAACGTTGGTTTGTGCTTGTTTATAGTTTCCATCGTTTATGTAATTTATCAGATCTGCTCGAATATAGCTAGGATAGACATCGGATTCATTTTAAATGTGAGTCGCGGGGCAGGCCCGTAAGGGTCTGGTCGACCGCCTGTATGTTTGATTTTTGGACTTGAACATTTTTCGAATTGAAAACTAATGAATATATCTTATTGATAGGAATAATTTGTGAACACAGTTAAATAGCGGAATAAAATCACAATGAAAACTTCTTCTGTGTTCTTGACGTTGTGAACATTTTACGATTTGAAAACTAATGAATACATCTTGTTGATAGGAATACTCTGTGAACATAGTTAAATAGCGGAATAAAATCACAATGAAAACTTCTTCGGTGTTCTTGATGTTGTGATTACATTGTTATTCCACTGCATAACTTTACATGCAATACATGTGACCTCTTACTAAGCTGTTTTACCCCTTATGACGCAAACTTTATGTGGGTGATGGCATTTGGCAAATACGACTTCTAGTTTGACAACAATTCTGAAATCACGAAACAAAAGTCTATAACACATACCATCGTGCCATAAGAGAAACCGCATAACATCATGGAAGCCAGGTGTTTTATTAGAACATTGTAAACTACCCGGACTAATTTATGATACTACAAAAATAAGGTCGGAGAAAGTTACATGATGATTTTGTTCAAAATGGTATGTTGATAAATAAATAAAGGTTCAATGCAATTACACAAGCAGAACTACAATACCCTCTTGCAGTAATGTTGTTAACGGACTGGAACCATTTTCGAACTCGACACTGATAGCAATAGAAACAAATAATCCACTTTGTGTCTTTCAAGATGATACGAACAACATGCGAATACCGTAGTGTTATTAAGCTATTTCAAGTTGATGTCCTGACTACTAATTGACCTCTTTTAACTTATTGAGATATAACAGAACTTTGATTTTTAACAGACATATTTTAAATTATCATATGGTGAAACACTGAAACCATGTGAGTATTAAACTTTGAATACGGGTTCTCAAAATTACAGTTTGTTATACAACTACTAAATGTATTCTAAAGTGTCAATGAAAGCATGTTGGAAGAAAGATGAAAGTTGTTGTAGCATAACGATTTTGAAACGCTTTATGTAACATATGCCCATACACAACTTTCGTAACTATTGTATGAATAAATCTTCATAAATTTCCATCGTATATATTAGTGTCCGATCAGTGGGAAAACACTAGTTAATATTATCCAAAGGCTTAATTTAGGAGCTTTGGCCCTCTGTTTTTGGCAACCATCAAAAAAATCTGGTTATGGGGAAAAGCACAGTTGTAAATTAAGTTGTTTTGGGTAACATGTATGAATCGTAAGATTTATTTTTAAAAAAAAACGATTTACCTGCGGCAGCTAATTAACTAAATGTCTATAAATGTGGTAACTTATGGGAAGAGTGACAGTTACGCGTACGATCTGCCAACAGTACACTATCAACTACCTTTGAAAAATATGAGGTTATCAAACAAGAGCTGTCAGAAGACAGCGCGCTCGACTATTCAAGTGCTTGACGGTATAAAGGAGGCCATCATGGGGAAATTGTTCATATTCAATAAGGTCAAGGTAATAAAGTCATATAATATCTGGAAGAGGACCATAATTGAAACATATTGATTGCTTATGTTTAAAGAAGTGGTACATAAAAGACGATTCTGAGTTCAGGTATATTTTTTCCACAATCTATCGACAATTTGTAAACACATAAAACAAACAAATAAGTTAATAACATTATATTTCAAGTTTGATAGCAATAAGTTGGGTGGGATGATTGGACGGTGTTTACAAAAATAAATTTAAAAAAAAATGTTATTTGTTTACCATGCTTAAAAAAAAATCTTGTTTTGGGGGATGGGGGTGGAGATGGGGAATAATGAGAATGAGAAATACAAAGGAAAAAAAAATAAAAAAAAATGTTGGTGGGGGGGGGGGGTTTTTTTGTTTNTACACCGATTCACTTCAAATTGATACTGAACTTCTCTTATGACAATACGGTCAATCTCAACTATGCATGGCCCCATAACCAACCCTGGGGCGCCCTGCCCACATAGGTCACACCCACCCAAAATTGCCTTTACTATAACTTCTTCATTTCTACACCAATTCACTTCTAATTGATACTGAACTTCTCTTATGACAATACGGTCAATCTCGACTATGCATGGCCCCATTACCAACCCTGGGGCACACCTAGGTCAAACATTCGGTGTGGGGATACGCGTCGGCCTCTGCCGCGCCATTTCTAGTTTACATTATATTCAGTACATTTGATTCCACATACACGTTAAATTCATAACTTCCGATATAAAATTAAAACAACACAGAGTGAATTATTTCGACACATAAATTAGGTCTGCGGAGATACAAGTCACAGGTTACAATGTTTCTGTTAAAACCTGTTTTTGTATATACATAGTAAACTTATGGTCTTTGTTGTTTCTTACTACGTGTTCAGATCTAATGACAATGTGACATACTCGAGGATGGTGTAAACAAATTGAGAACAAGTAATCAATAGAAACTCCTAAGCGAGCGATAAAACAAAGATGATAATACTATCTATAAAGAGCACGCTTTCAATGTGAACATCGCATTGAGTAAATAAGTTCACTGATAGCAACAAATACTATAGTTTTCAAAATTTTAGATTTAGCTAAATGCTTAGCTTATGGCCGTTCAATACGTAGTGTTTGTTGAAAAACATTGTATGACATAATTTTTATGTAATATTATGATACTTTATAAGAAAATAATACAAGCATAAACGTTGGTTTGAAGAGTTAAATTTTAATAAGTTATGTGTAGTTGCATCGTATCAATTTTACACAAACACAAACGAATATACACACTGTAGCAATCATCATTTTGTGTCAACATGCCCGTTCAATATATACTATGATCTGTGTAGCGCGAAGTTGATTCAACATTTATATTCAATACACTTAACATACTACAATACCGTTTTGTTTGGCTCAATTAAATGCATTCAAAAAATTAATACGCATGTACATACTACAACAAGCTGAGTTCGGTTGTTACATTGACATATACTAATTCTAGAAAGACAAGGAAATATACTTACGTGAAACGTTTTCATTTCTTCAACTCGGTTTATCCCTCACTCAATGGCCGTTCACATTCGTCCAGTGAGCTAAGCTGATTTGAAGGGGGCGTACCTGAGGACTTTAATCCTACATCATATGTACTGAACGTTATCAACTGAATGGGCTGTTGTCGACTTGCGTTAAACTTGTAAATGTTTAAAGAAGAGCGCACACATGCATGCATATTATAAAGTACATTAAATCCAATGTTGGTTAAATGCATGTTGTAGTTTGATAAATATATATGTGCTTTTTGTGTAATTATGTTCGTGAATAATTAGCGCATTCTCTATTTTTAATAGCTTTAAAAATGTGACATTTCCCTTTTAACAAATTCATTCATCCAATAGAGATTCCACCTCGTGCCGTCTTCAAAGTTCCACCTCGGATAGGCAAATCAATCGGATGGATACACCGTCCAGAAATGCATGGACAACCAACCACCCATGGAAAATGTTTTGCTGGAACTTGTCGCCTGAATGAGAACGGACCGGTGGAGACTCTTCAGAAGGCCCACCGTTTCACTCTTGCCTCATAATTCAAATTGAAGTGGCGAACAAGAAGAAAAAGATGCATTCAGAGGATTTTATTCAAATATGAAATTAAAGGGATTGTTTTCGATAAACATACATTTGTTTTAAAATGAGTCTATACCGTTCGAATATACATGTATGTTTAATATTGTACAGTTCAAGTTTAAATTGCCAGTACAAGATTGATTAATTGATTACAAAATATTGGGCACATAGAATCGACCATGTCCAAAGTTTTTGTGTACGCAATATAACAAACTCTATTTGTACTTAGTACTATTATTCAAGAATTGCAAAATGGTGTAATGGCGGCTTTGATGGAATCGGTTCAACCTTCTTTTGGACGCCAACATGTGAAACTCCCAACGTGTTTGTAGCGAGTATTAAGACAATTCGGATTCTCATATGGTTTCTGCCTCCTGAAGATTTCTTTATTGATATTTGTATTACGTCGATGTTTACACAGGTTTACAGTTCTCCTCTTGTAATAGGTAGTTTTATAGAAATATTAAAATTATTTAAATTACGCATTGACTTTTACTCGGTTTAAATTTGATAAAGGCGTTGTTTGTTTATTTTAAATGAAATGTATATACAAGCCATTCTATGACACACTTTTATATATGCAGAACCGTCCTGACTGTACCATGACGAAGGGCGCCGCGGCGGTTCCTATAATGGCAACCGGCTGTGCACGTACGAGTAACGAATTTACACCATTCTTTCTGAACATTACCGAATACCCTTTTGAACGATTGCGTTAGTCCACGCTACGAGCCATTATCCTCTCAGTGGTTGTGATGTCAGTCAGAAGTGGTGATTTTTCTCCTCCATCCGCCGGCATCGCATGTCAGAGAGATGCTGCTACGGGCAGTATTAACCAATAAGTGATAGCATCTTCCCTTTAGGCGTCGCCTAGTCGCGTCCAGCCTTTCTCTTGAAAACGATGTAATTTCAGTCAGTGAAAATGGGCAATGTTATGTCAGCATGGCCCTCATTAATGCCCGCTATGCCCACACTATTATGCATATATGGAGAAAACGAATATTGGGATATGAAAACAAAGATTTGATAATGGCATTGTGTATTAAATAACATTTTAATTGAAGTAATATTTCTCCAATTACAGAAATGCAGCCTCTTAGGAAATCTCTTTCAAGACTTTACTAAACATGTAATCATTAAATTTCATGAAATTATAAGGGTTTTTTCTTGGGAGAAATGATGATGAAGCTTTAAGTGAGTACGCACTGAACAATTCACCACCATCATTTATGAGAATTGAACAGTTGCGGAAGACTTGTCAATGTCGTTATGATAATATTATCAAAACATGTGATGATATTATCGCCAGTTTATTACATAATCATATATAACTAAGATTCAGTGGTAAATGCTTGAAAAGTATGATTTCCATGAACGAACACATGGGAAAAACGCAAACACAATAACGTGATTGATAATAATAATATGTGCTAACCATAAAACAAGTAATCATATACGACACCTTTCGAGAAAATGGTTACATTTGCAGGTAATGTAGAAAACAGCATAGTCAAGGTAAAATACCGATAAAAAAGAAGTCTCTCCATCATTTATGTTATTTGGCATTGTACTCTGAATCAATAGTAACATGTTTGATACGGCGCTTTCGTTAAACAACTGATTAAAACTATCTTACCGGGAATATCATATAAATTATCATGCATTCGTATGTAGACGACTATACAGTATGCAGACAATCAAGTTTTTGTCTTGAAATGTACGTCCCCTAAGTCCAGTTTGCAATAAGCAAATCATACGGCCAATTTCATATTGTCAAGCCATTAGTGCAATAAGCAATTCATAAAGTGAAAAGATATATAGTTTTTTTGGAACTGATTTCAATACGTTTCTTAATACGGGAGTTCCCTTACACAAATGCGGTTCTAAACTGGAACAGACACATTGTAGAGTTATATTTTTGATTAATGTAATGTACAAAATATTTGGAATTATTGTAAATTCACGACTGTGTACTAAGTCCGAAAAATTAGGAAAATTAGATGAATCGCAATCAGGTTTTCGGAAAGGTTATTCTACAACTGATAACATATTCGTATTACAAAACTATATAACTAAACATGGAGGAAGGTGGTATGTCTTATACGTTGATTAAAAAAGGCCTATGATGGTATTTTGCACTATAAACTTTTTTACATAATGCAAAAAATAGGTTTAAAAAGAAAACTATATAAGGTTCTTGTCTCTATGTACTGAAATTTACGGAGTCGCGTGCGTGTCATTAATAACAATGTGACAACTGATTTTAAGTGTAACATTTGTACAAGGCAATTCAAGGGGACGTAACTAGAACAATCATGTTTAATTTATTCAATAATGAGTTATCCCTTTACATGCGTGACCGGTGCCATCAAGGAATTTTTACTACAAAAGATATACCAAATATAGAATGTATATTATTTGCCGATGATGTTGAGAGTTGCTGTGAAACCGCTATTGAACTACAGCTTCAATTAAATAGTATTTCTGATTTTTGACAGATAAGTGGGATGGCTGTAAATGAAAAAGAAACCCGAAATAATTGTTTTTAGAAATGGTGGCCCATTGAGGTCATATGAAAGTTGTTTCTATAATGGAAATCGTGTAAATGTTTCGTCAGTGTACAAGTACATGGGTGTACTGTTTACACCTAAATTAAGTTGGTCCAAGGCTAAAGCTAAGTTGGCAATGCAAGCTAAAAAATATATAAATGCTATAAAAAGTTACCAAGTTTTTTTTTTGAAAATTTGATATTCAAGAGTATTTCAAACTTTTTGATTCAATGGTGAACCCGATCCTTAAATACGAGGCTAAACTATGAAATCATACCTTTTTTGAAAATATAGAACAATTCTAGACTCAATTTTGTAAAGATTGTATTGGTTTGAATAGGTCAGCAAACAATTGCATGGCTCTAGCGGAGGTTGGTAGATTATAATTATGTGTAGAATATCAGTGCAAGTGTGTTAAATACTTGTGTAAACTTATTCACATGCCATTAAAAGATATTCCAAACACTGTTATAATATGTTGAAACGCCAGGATGAAATCGGAAGGACAAATTGGGCTACTTCTGTTAAAAATATGTTATTTAAATATGGATTTGGTTATGTCTGGGTTTATCAAGATGTTGGTAATGTTGATGTATTTAAACAACGGTTTAAAGATCGCCTTATTTGTTGTAACACGCAAAAATGGTCATGGAGTTTATTCGACTCGTGTAAATGTAAAACATATATAATGTATAAATCATTGCTTGAACCAGAAAAAAAACATCTTTCGCTTAAGATACCATTCTACAATAGAAAAGCATGCGAAGTTCAGATGTTCCAACCACAAGTTTCTAATTGTAACTGGACGACATCTTGGTATAAAGCATGATCTAAGATATTGTACACATTGTCTAAATGTAGAAAATACTTGTCTCATTGCAAACGAAGTGCATGTATTTTTTCATTGTTCTAAATTTCACGGAGAACGTAACATTCATTTTTGTTCTTGGTATAGTGGAAACAAAGAAGAAATCGATTTTTTTAATCTGATGAAAACGAAAAATAGTGTGACGTTTAAGAAAATTGCATTATTTATATATATCTTAATTCAGAAACTCATGATTGCAAACTTTGACATTAATGCATATTTGTATTTTAGACCGGTGGACTTTATTTGCGAAATAATTTGTCTTGTCTTGTCTTGTCTTGATCAAAGAAAACTGCGCTTTCTGAATGAACCAGAAAAATGGAAATTTTATGTAGATTTGTTTTATGTTTCAATGTATGAATACACGAGAATCTAATGANGTGCTTGAAGTTTTGTTTATGTAAAGCAATTATGTAATCATTCTTACCCACATATGTATATGTTATAATTTTGTCAGTGTTTAGGAGAACATAACGTGCAGTCTTTCCAAATCGTTTAAATTAGCATTTCCCATGCACGCACATGCATCAAAACACAATTTCTTTCAAAATTCAAAATTAGTTTACATAAATATATAATTAATTTGTTTGTTCATACATCACGTGCGAATATATAATCAAAATGAGTTAGAAACAAGACCATAGTATCACCAAGTGTTAACAATTATGACTATGGAAAAGAACGTAATTTAATTGCGTTTTAATTTGCAAAACATATGAATAACATTCAGTTTTTGTTTTTTGATATAATTTAAGTGAAAATATCGCATCGATAGAAACAATAAAATATACACAACGGGCGGATCGTGAGGAGTATTTAAGTAGGATAATGCCCATAGCAAAGCTGCCAGCGAAAATATTTACATTGAAAAAGCTGTTTATATGGTATCGTTATTAATGTAATTAAACAGCGTTGAAAGGATAAACTGTTTAATTATTCGTAGAATGATATCTTTCAAAACGATGTACAATACAAATATTTTACATTAACTTTATTAAACAAATGAACTGTTGGGACCTTAAATTCGCACCATAAATATTTAAAACAAACATTTGAAACGTACACGTAAAATTCCACTCATTTTACTAAAATGACCAAATTGTACCGAATGAATGTCCGCATACCAGTCATATAATTATACGGGAACCTTTTATGTGTTTAAATCTTTGATAACAATAAATACTATTAATAGGTAATTTGATCACTTATAAAAACTATTTACAGCAGAGCTATTTTCTGCTGTAATTACTGGAAACAATACAGATGTTCGTAAGAAAGTATACAGCTTTTGTCGGAATACATATACATACGATTGACTTGTGAAAATGTGCACCTAACCACATTGCTGTATAAGAATAAGATGTTTGTGTTAACCAAATTTGTTTAGGCAGTTAACGAGGCAACATGGTTATATAGGGCTTTGTTTGACTCAAAAACAATGTCAAATTTGCCTGGTTGGATAATTTAGATACCAACGCATTAAAGGAGTATTATGGTCAAGCCGTTATGCAAATGTCTGAGGAATCATAATGACGAACTGGCGTCATTGTGACGATGTGAATGCCGAAAATATAAGCAAATGAAATGTAGTTTTCTACCGTTTAGGTTGTCAAACCAAAAGGTTGCATATTCATAAATACATACATGTATACTAAAAAGTACCTGGATTATAATTATGATTAGATTAACATAGATAAATTTGCGCATACATTTATGAATTTATTCAACTCTAACATATGGTGTTCATGTCAACGAAGGTGAGAATAAATATAACAGTTACGTGCACTCGTGATTATAGCGATGCAACTTATAATTATAAAAGAAGTATTCTATCATAGTTATGGTGAGCAGTTCCTCTCTTAAAAAGTGATATTGTGCTTCGTAAGTAAACAATATTCTATAGTGTAAATATTGTGTACTTGTTGGGATAAATTGTAATTCTCCAGTACTATGAATATAAACATATTTGCTGAACATAGCGTCGTTAGACCATTAAAATTCGATAAAAACTAGTGACCATGTGTTCAATTATAAAATAAATGAGATTAACAGTATGCAATCCAAAGACTACTATGTACTAATTAATACGTTTCGCAATATTACGGAACGAAATGTATCATATTGTTACATGATTGTTAGAAAAATAAGGTTAATAGTAATGCATGGTTATACTTTTTGCATAGACGAGCATAACTAAGTCAGTTAACGCCGTAGTTGTATACTATAGGCACTACTATTCTTTAATCATCAAAATCCATCAGCTTCGTTTATTTATTCAAATATTTATATTATTATGGAAGTGGTTTAATCAGCTGTTTTTAAATCGAGGCAACCGTTTGTAGAGAAAAAAGGACGATCAATTAAATAAGATTATGAAGTTGAAAAGTTAGTACAATGTAATGTGCAGAAGAAAACCATTTCAATATGCAAGTAAACATACGAAGTTATTACATAATAATATCAACACCACAAGAAAGTGTTGGGCCAATATATGTTATAATTATAAGGTCCACATGCTCTCGATACTTCTGCCTTGAATAAAGACGAGTGAAATACACATTGTTTAACACCCATTTCACTTGAGTGTAAGCAAAATGTTAACGCAAATGAAATAGAGGACTGTATTTTCAGTTCGACTATAACGGAAAACGAAATTATAGAAATTATACGTGAATTAAAAGCAGGTAAGGCATTGGATTGGCTGATGAGGCATATACACTTCGAATATGTGTTTAAACCGTTGGTACCTTCAAAAAAGTATTAATAAATAGCATTAATTTTTAAGAATCATTTAATACATCATTGACGAAATATATCGTTGCACCAATTCACAAAAATGGTAACAAACATAAAGAAGGGAAGGGGTATTGCACTTGTTGACGTTTAATGCAAAATGTATATATCAATAATAAATACGAAATAAACATTTAACCTTAATGCTTGCAGAACAATTTAGGTCGGATTACTGCACGATAGATTATGCGATAGATAATTCGTATATATTGATATCACTAATAAGCAACCAATAATGTGTAAGCAAGAAAACCATATACTAGCACTCATATATGAGTAGTAAATTTAACGTCATACGAAATTCTGAGTAAAGGAGGAGTTCAATTGGGTACTTATTTAAATCTTTTAGGGAAACGATTATTTCAGTTCATGCGTATGTCAGGGCTGTAGTTTATCCCCACACTATCGTGTTCGTTCATTATTGATTTTTATATAACAAACTACCACTAATATAGCCTAAATGTCCGACACTGTAAATTGTTTGAAAAGCACCTTAATTGTTGAATGATTTCGGTAAAGGTATAAGACAAAAACCAACATAGATAACAGCGTGTTCTCAAAAACGGAGAAAGATTAGGATCAGCTGATTGTGTTTAATTGTAATGAAAGGCTACATATACAAAATAGCTAAAATGCGTCTGAATGTATTTGAGATTAAGATTATGCGTGCGATTGGTAAAGCATGCGAACTAAAGAACAGACGAGTATTTAACCAACATTTTCTATCTCTAGAGAAACTATATTTTATACCATACTCATAATGTCTTTTTTAAACTTGTTGATGCTCAAATCTGTTACGTGTTGTCATATAGGTCATAAATATGGGGTTTATAAGAAAACTACGCCATATATTAAAAACATTCATGTAGAAGTGTTTAAACGATTTCTAAAATTAACTAAAATGCATGTTAAGATGCAGTTAAAGCTTCCTTACACTGATATCCTATGCATATTGAGTCCTCTAAACGATGTATACAGTAACGCTTAAAAATACTGTCAAATAATAGAAAAGTCAGAAAATGTTATGATATGTTGCGGTTTATATGCATCATGGGTTTCACATTTAAGAATACATTTGTATTCGAACAGATTGGATATGAATTTAAGCGACATAATTGTATTTTTATCTCAATATGTTCAGAGATTAAAATACCATAAAATGCTGGAGAGACAATATCTTCTCAAATAAAACATTGCTTCATCGTGTCAAATTTCTAACTTGTTATGTTGTTGGAAAAGAAATGCAGGTTATAGATTTGGCAAATATTAGAATTTGCTAATTTTCGAGTTCATTTCATAAACTAAGAATTTCGCGTTTGTCCTAACGTGAATGCATTTTAGAGGATGGATATCATTCTTTAATAGCCTGCAGGTTGTATTCAAGTTTGCGTGTTAAATTTATCTCCAGCATGTTTGTTTTTACATCAAATTTTCAATCACTCTACAATGTTTTTTTGAGTAATAATGAACTTACTCTATATCCAGATAATTCATTATTCATTTACCATGCAGTCAGCTAAAGAAATAGTGTTGTCACAGAATGAATGAATGCACAAATACTTATCATGCATGAATGGCGTTAACATATATATGTTTATAACCGAACAGATTTAAACTTTATGTTTTATAACATGTATATTATATTGTACATTGTTAAACTTATAACCTTACTTGTAAACTATTGGTCAATTTTATGCATATTGTATATGATTGGGCCGGAGGCCATATATCACAAGTAAATTATTATACTACTAAGCGTCAAATATAATCAGCATAATAAAAGTGGTATGTATTAATGACATGTGATGTACGACCAGTTCATGTCCAAAGAAAAGTTCTTATATTTAAATCAATGTGAACACATTGTTTGCTTATATTCTTATTAAACATGTGTGCCACTTAAATGGTTCTCGATAAACATACACAGATTTATATAAATATTGAAAAATACGGTTATTCAATTGTGAATAGCATATTTGCATAAACACATTAATTTGAATACAAAAAAAATCTCATTGTTACCCTGAATGCTCCACGCTAAATGCTTTCTTTTTTACTTCAGGATCACGAACTTGACACTTGCGACAAGCGTCATAACGGGGCAAAATCTTTAGGCACATTATCTTCCGACGTATAACGAATCATTGCTGTGTACAGAGTCGGCGATGACGACCGACGGTACTGGAGAATCCCTTGCGTCCGCAGACATGTACCTTGTACCGGTGATAGCGGGGTTCGGCATCGTTGGAAATACATTGGCGTTCATAGTCTTCAGACATAAGTCAATCCGGTAGAACTCCTCCAGTTTCTTTCTTGCGGTACGGAGCTTGTCGGATATCGGTTTCCTAGTAACGCTTCTGATTATCTGGACCTCATCTGTGTTTGGACTGTATTTAAGCAGAATCCTTCGAGTGTGCTAGATGATCATTTTCTTGTCCTTTGTGTTCGGGTGGTTGTCCGTTTGGCTTGTAGTCTTGGTAACATCTAAAAACTATATTCGAATTTGCACACCGGCTTTGGTCAAAATTGTTTGCAAACTTAGATATGCAAAACTGATATGTCTGCTTTTAGCTATATCCATTTTAATCAGCAACAGTTTCCCGTTTTGGACTATGACAGACGAGTGTTCACCGTTAAACATTCATTATGAATTCGTTACAGTGATGGTGAATATCGATTCGGTGTTTACGTTATTCTTGCCATTGATGGCGCAAATTGCGGTGTCCTTTAATCAACGCTACCAATCGTCGTAGGCGATTAGGCAAGTTTACAATAGCTGTGACTTTGGTGTTCATAATCCTGAATATTCCATCACATGTGGTCAAACTTCGTCTTGTGATTTCAAGCTTCCTTGAGAACAGCCTCGCAATCCAGACATCAACGCCATTGCACAGTTAATCGCTATTAATAGCAATACTACGTCTCTATGGCTATAAATGTGATTATTTACCTAACGTTCGGGAGTCTATTTCGACAAGCCCTGGTGCAAATCGTTCGAGGTGAGGAAAATTGCGTTTATCGTCTGGGTCACAATCGAGAGAGACTGACACGCTTGTCGATGTCGATGAAGACGATCCCCACACGGTGTGCCGAGATAACCCATTTGCTATATGTTGAATCCAGTCTAACACGAGTTCATAGTGCTGAAATCTGAGTATTTTTGTATTATTCCATTATTACAAAAGTAGTAAAACATATTCATTAAAGGCCTTAAAATGACCTCTGATGTGTCTGATATGCTTTCGCACTTGACTTGCGAAACTATTTTTAACTATTTTTTATTTATTTTTTCTTTGTTTGTATTACTATATTTAATTATTATTTACGGTTTTATTTTATGATGTTATTTTTGAATGCTAACAACATATTATCTCGAAAAGTATTCTTTAAACTCCGTTAGAAGACTTCTTTAAACCCAATTAGTACAAGTATGAAAAAGTAGAAGTAGTAGTAGTAGTAGTAGTAGTAGTAGCAGTAGCAGAAGTAGTAGTAGTAGTAGTAGTAGTAGTAGTAGTAGTAGTAGTAGTAGTAGTAGTAGTAGTAGTAGTAGTAGTAGTAGTAGTAGTAGTAGTAGTAGTAGTAGTAGT
>VMBQ01000603.1:191404-228453 GCA_007657795.1 Dreissena rostriformis | reverse complement strand
TGACGAAAAAGAAAAGTTCTATAATACCGTATTTTTTTACAATTATTAGTTTATATTGATTAAAATATCACGACTGGTATATTACATTACTTGAAAAAAGTTCATATTTTCAGTATATTCGGTAATAAAATTTCGCGATGTGAAATCGCGAAAATAGGTGACATAACGATATACACACTATAAATAACGCAAGTAGATTGATCATTTTATATATAAAATATATACAATTCACTACGCATGCACAATTTGCATTCCTGGGTTTACCACGTGACGATGAATAATGTATTTTTGTATTTATTTATTTTTACTGGGTATGCATACCCAGTAAAAATAAATAAATACAAAAATACATTATTCATCGTCACGTGGTAAACCCAGGAATGCAAATTGTGCATGCGTAGTGAATTGTATATATTTTATATATAAAATGATCAATCTATTTGCGTAATTTATAGTGTGTATATCGTTATGTCACCTATTTTCGCGATTTCACATCGCGAATTTTTTTTACCGAATATACTGAAAAAATGAACTTTTTTCAAGTAATGTAATATACCAGTCGTGATATTTTAATCAATAAAAACTAATAATTGTAAAAAAATACGGAATTTTAGAACTTTTCTTTTTTCGTCATTCGTGGTTTACAGTCCCTTTAAGCATGTTGAAAAATACGTAATGATTTAAGGTAAGAGTTTTATTGATGGATAAGACATCGAACATATCGGGTTTATGTGTTACTACAATAGTGTATAATTAGATTATTGCTCTGTAAAACACTACCCTGCAATGCATTTATCACCTTATTTGTTTTACTTAAATTACAAATTGGGCAATAAGCAATTGTTAAACATTGGTAATAAATCAAATTACCAAATACACTAAGGAGAAAGTCGGTGTAACTTACACTAGAACACGTTCCTTATAAGTTCCGGTGCAATCAAATTAACAAAAATGAACATAAATAATAATATGTTTATAAAATATATAAATAGGTAAACACTGCTGGCTAGAAACGATCAAAGTTTCATAAATTATTGGCAATCCGGCAAGCTGCTTTTGGCAAAATACATATACACAAAAGAAATATGGCCATACGGGAACCATACAATATACCGAATCTACAAATGAACAGATATGACATACAATAGACCTTCCATTAATAACAAATAATGATAACGACTAAATATCACAGTTGTGTGATTAAACATGCGATTATACAGCAGCTAGACGAGTTAAATTATCACATCAAAGTTTAACAGCTTCTAGCAAAATATTTGCTATGGCATTCAGTTTAACAACATTTTTTCAATACATAATTGATACGTTTTTACCTATAGGCCAGGATGCCCTGACATTATATTTTATTCGCAATTCGTTATAAAATGGACAACACAGTTTAAAGTGATATTCTGATTCACAAACATTTTGGTTACAAAGTTAACACTTGCGTTCTTCTCGGAATAACCTGCTATATCTGCAAACTTCTATTTCAAGACAATGAAAACTAAATTGATATTGGCTCGTTGTCCTAGAAGCACAGTAAATGCTCTGATTACGTGCATTACAATAATCTTAGAACAAGCATAAAACAAACATTTAGAAATAATGTTCAACTCCTTAAACAATCAAACTATTCACTTATTGCAATACTTAAGGAAAGTTAATCACGTATCATTATTATAAAATTAGAAACGAATACAAACGGTTATGATGAAGGCATTGCATCAATTAGTTTAATTACTGATAAATTAATGTTTTTGTAATTTCAAAACCTGCGGCAAAATTAGATCTTATCGGTTATACTTGTCCACGGTTGTTAACATATGAATGAAAACTACATAAATATATATGCATGTTCATAAAACAATACGATGTTAAAACGATGTGTAACTTGTTAAAATATACATATTCCAACATGAATTGTACAATAAATTAGACTTGAGACATTCGATATAGCCGAGTTAATAGAAACTGCAGACGGCTTGAACGAAATAAAGAATTGCGTTACGCTGCGCGAACTTTCTTATTGGCTGTCATTTAAATGGTTTTTTCCATTGTCGGCTGTTAAAAGAAAGTAAGCAAACATCAAGTGTTCCCAGTGGATTACAAAACACTACTGGTAATATTAGTGGCAAATGACCCTCGTCTATGGTCCTGCTATGCTGTCTTGTTGCTGTGTAATTCTGTAGAAACACAGAAATATTTCCATTATTATATTTTACGGTCATATTAATGAGTAAATCGTCAATCTAGATGCCGTGACACTAAACATTTCCTATACCAGTACGTGTATTTGTGCCGTCCGCCACCCAGGCAGGCGTCGTGAGTTGTGTTATTAGTTGTGTACAACTTGATATGCGGGCATGGCCAATGGACTTATCCCGGATTGCGCTAAACTATGGGAAAATCACTAATACCTCAGGTTCAAACAACGCTGACCCCTTTTATCCTATAATCGTTGTTTCTATAAACAAAATACGGTTAATACTGTATTTGCCTTTGAAAGGATTTTCAAGTGATCGGATGTGTTTGTACCAACAGATTAATGGGTTTTACTAAAAGTTAGCTTATTCTGCGATACTTCTATTTCTGATTTTATCCCGCTTATGGTTGTATTATGTTTTACCAATGTGTGAATTGTGATAAAATCAAACGTGCAACACGGGGCTACTGACTCTGACTTCAAATCAAAATCAGGCTTCAAATGTAAAGCTTGATACTGTTTCACAACATGTTATACCGACAATAAATGGAAATTATATACATTACAAATACAAGGAAATCGTCGTTTAAATCGTGTGTGTGCTTAAATTAAAAGTGAGATAATACCCGGTTCATGTTATACACTGTTATTTTCACGCACTTATTTAAACATTTAAATTGCTTTATTGGGAAATCGGTTTATTCGACAACCTGTCCAAGACGACATTGTTTGTCGAAATAACATAGTGGAGCCTCACTCTGTGAAAATGGGGTTTTATGCATGTGCGTAAAGTGTAGTCCCAGATTAGCCTGTGCAGTCCGCACAGGCTAATCAGGGACGACACTTTCCGTTTGTATTGCTTTTTTCGTTTAAAGGAATACTCTTCCAGTTAAGGCGGAAAGTGTCGTACCTGATTAGCCTGTGCGGACTGCACAGGCTATTCTGGGACGACACTTTTACGAACATGCTTTAAACCCCATTTTCACAGAGCAAGGCTCAGTTGTAGAATCAATTAGTCAACCTTAAAAGTGATCGTCCATCAACAGTCTTAAATATTGTGGTGCTAACGCATATCAATTTAATTTTTAAATTCAAGAACTATCCGTTTTGATTCCTTAAATTTGACAAACAAATCATTGATTTTTTTAACAATTGCAAACACAATAAACTTATCTATTTTTTTTTTCTAAAAATGTCATCTCCAGTAAAGTGTGTTAGCCACTCGTATCCGTGGCCTTTCATAAACTTCAATATTTTGTCTCTCTGCTGATCCGTTTCAATCGTGAACGTATCGATATGAATCTTTTCCCAGTCTATGGACTCCAGGACGAACAATTCTGCGCCTTCAACATCAAGGGAGAAATAATCAACGTGTCTTGTTCCAATCACATCCAGGATGTCCAAAAGACTGTAGCACTCCACTGTCACTGTTTCATTGTAATGATTGCCATGTGAATGCAATGTTTCCTTGTTGATTCGATCCATATGTCTTGAATTGATTACATTATTAGCACTTGATATTGGTCCCGCTAGTGTAAATGTCATGTTGGTTTGACTTTGACCAAGGCAGCTTTTGATAACGTGGCACTTCCGGTTTACTGACATTATCAGTGGCAACATATACGGGTTAGCTTCTATCAACAACCCTGTCCATCCTCTCTCTCTTTCCAGAAATAAAGTGTTTGACAGAGATTGTCCGTCATACCCCCCGATTTCTATAAAGAAGCCATTCCTTTTGTTGTTCAAGACCTCATCAATATATTTGTCTTGTCCATATTGCGAAAAACTTGTTAAGTTTTGAAAATGTGGGAGAAGACGGTAGTTGCCAGTACCGCGCTTAAGCTTGTCTCTGATTCTATCCGTTACTCCATCATATTGATTTTTATCCGAAGTCGACCATAGCAGAAACGTCACGCACATTAAAAACAAAACACAAATCACGCAAACCTTGGCAAATCGCGACGCACACATATTCAGACGCATCTCGACAATATTTTTGCTCGGGAATTATACAAAAAAATGAATATCGTCCTATTTAGACCGCACCGGCATGAATAAAAATAACTCCCTCTTTCGTTTCCTGATATAACGACTGTACAGCAGGAAGATGTTAACTGGTCCTGTCCCCTAGGGCATTAGTTTTCCCAGCGTTGCGCAATTGAGAGTGAAGTCATGGCGTCCCCTCTGGCATTCTTTTCTATTCAGTCGAACGTTAAGGTGCTTTCTGTACTTTTATATGATGTTGATGTGTACCATCTAAAGCCTCTGACCTTGAAATGAAATACATGTTGATCAATACATATAGATGCAATTTGAAAGTGTGCAAAAATTGTCATTAAATCTATAGCGTAGTTAGCAAGCCATGTATTATTTTTCAAACGGTACCGCTTTTAAAACCGATAGTAGGATTTCTATACGTATACGTCCATTTCGACAGACGCAATTATTTTTAAGTTTTAAAGCGCAAAAAAAGACGGTTTTCTACCTTGCAACCACCAAATATATTCTAATTGGCATAGATAAAATTAAATGTATATCCTAGTTAGCAAGTAATTTATTATTTTTCAAACGGTACCGCTTTAAAAACCGAAAGTAGGATCTTTATACCTATACGTCCATTTCGACAAACGCGATTATTTTTAAGTTTTAAAGCGCAAAAAAGACGGATTTCTACCTTGTAACCACCAGATATATTCTAATTGGCATAGATAAAACATGTTTCTTATTTACACTTAAATTAACTATGCCAAATAAGTTGTGTGACTTAAATTTATATTATTAAATTCATGCACGTGTTTTCGTCCACTTATTATCTAATCGGGTCTGTGGACAAAAGTTTTAATATATTTATATATTCATCATGTTCCTTTATTCAATTCATGCCCTTGTACCCTTGAATTGAGTGTTTCATGATGCATGAATATATTAAAGGAATGATCAGAAAATAATAATGGGTGGAGAAACTTTCTACTTGCTATTAAAAAAATAGTTTTCGGGCTGTTGGATAAGGCCAATTGTCGTTTGCGAGTGCAATGTTAACGTGAAACAAATTGTTATGAACAAAACATAGTTTTTTTATCGAAATCTAAGCGGTTTCTTCTTTATATCGAGAAAATCAGTTTAAAAAATGTTTTCTACCCATTTAAGTAGGCTTAAAAATGTTGTATTTCAACTCACCTGACCGACTCATATGTGTAGCGTTCTGAGAAAACTGGACATAATGCATTTGCGTAAAGTGTCGTCCCAGATTAGCCTGTGCAGTCCGCACAGGATAATCAGGGACGACACTTTCCACCTAAATTGGATTTTTGCTAAGAAGGGACTTCATTTAAACGAAAAATGTCATAAAAGCGGAAAGTGTCGTCCCTGATTAGCCTGTGCGGGTTGCACAGGCTAATCTGGGACGAAACTTTACGCACATGCATTATGTCCAGTTTTTTCAGAACACGACTCATATGTTTGTGCCGACCCTAAAACTTTTGAGCTGTCGATCATGTTTGCTTAATGCAATCATATTCACTAATTTAAATAAACTATTGAGTTTGACATATTTAATTTTGTCAATATTCGCTTAATTTTAATTAAAACTTAACTAAATACGGATTTTTAAATAGATATGGAGATTACTGCACATCATTATATGTTCTATTAATGTGGGAAAAACAGTTAAATGATAACAAAAATTTAGACTAACTACATAATATATTTTAAGGCGATGGTAGTGAAAAAATGTTGTTGTTTTTTTCTTTTTGGCTTGAAATGAAATGTGTAATGTGTATGTTCTTGTATTTATAATAATACGCGTTCTGCTTATATTCTAAAAATGGCATTTTCTGAGTATTTCATTACACTTATTACATTTTAAGTGTCACTATTTACTGGTATGTAACCGAATATGTCTTCTACGTGAATATTAATGACATATATAAGCCCAATCTCCCATTTGTGATTAACGATACAGAATGCATTCACAAGTTTTGTGTGTTTGTATTGTGCACCTTTTGAATCTGTATTTTAGTTATATACATATATATTCACAAGTTNAATGGAGGTTGACATCTGTCACTGCGAACATATGAATCGCGTTCTGATAAAACGGGGTTTAATGCATATGCGTAAAGTGTCGTCCCAGATTAGCCTGTGCAGTCCGCACAGGCTAATCAGGGACGACACTTACCGCCTTAACTGGATTTTCGCCCAGAAGAGTCTTCCTTAAAATGAAAAATACAATACAAGCGGAAAGTGGCGTCCCTGATTAGCATGTGCGGACTGCACAGGCTAATATGGGACGACATTTTACGCACATGTATTAAACCCCCTTTTCACAGAGCGAGGCTCATATTGATTTACAGATTCGAATTCGGATTAGTATGACAACATAATACAATAGTATGCCAAAGAACTATCTTAAAAAGATACCTTGCATCCATAACTATTATTCACACTATGCAGATACATTTTAATAGAACAACCATATATATCCTAGAAACCATGCTATGCTTCTCGGTTTCGTAATCCAGTTCTTTTGACGAAACAAAATTGTTCCGAAAATGTCAGAATGAGTCTCGAACCCGAGAAATGTCCAGTACCCGGGACCTCTCAATCGCGGAGGATGGCCGGACATAGGAGCTGCTAATTATATGCCCTCACTTTACATTATTTTTAATTCGGTCATGACAAGTATTTTGCTTGAAACCTACTCTCCGTGAAAATATATATCACCCTGGAAAATAATCTTTCAATTAGACAACCATTGTCCAGTTTTGTTACTTCTAACCATCTCTACGGTCTGTACAAGTTCCTTGTAAAAGGAATCCTTATTTATGGGGTATTTTAAATATAATACCATTAATAATACTCATTTTGTATAATATTATACTCGATTTCATATTATAAATACTTATACTTGACCCTGCCACACACTATGCATATGTCAAATGCTGGGGATGTATAACTTAGTCTCATAAATAGATATTATGTCAATTTTTCCTGGCTGAACAAGCCAAATAACACTATCTTAATAAACCATGCACTTGAGCTGGTCTAGGGGATACAACCAAAATGCAAGACCCATGTATTACCCAATTATCTCCCATCTATCACTACAAAATTTATCCACCACTGGTTCCCCATTAATCCGACCTTTATTTAGTAAAAAACAAATGCACGTTCCTCATTTGATTTGAATAAGCAACAAGATACCAATTCCATATTCCTTATTCAACCCGAATAAGGAACTGGGTTATCATTAAATAAAACTAAGTAGAAATGTATTGCAATACATATTTTTAATATCCAACCTAAATATACTCACTAGGTCAGCAAGCTGAAGCGTGCACGTCGCGATAGTCATCCACAGAGGATCGTATGATGACTTCTCGGAAGTAGCCGGGCCGAATGCTAATTGTCGGTGGGCGGGTCTGAAGTGGTTGGTTAGGAAAATCTGTGGGCGGCTCTGCGAATCCAGCGAGTACCTTACTCCCTCGAGTCGGACGTCCTCTCCCGCTGACTTCGCTGACTCCCAGAACTCTGAAGAATCGCCAAGCGGAATGCTAATAGTCCGTAGGTTGATAGTGGGTTTCACTACATCGTCGGAAGAGGCACGGGAGCAGCGGGGCAGCGGAGGTGGCAGCGTAGACGACGTCCGGGACGGATCTGGAGCAAAAATGCAGACCAGGACTACTAGGGGTGGCCTTATGTAAATAATGGAGGTGACCCAGGACGGCGGTACTCGGTTCGCTGAACGTGCGGAGAAAACTGTTCTGGGGTTCGGGTCGACGGCTGTTGCCTTCAAGAGCGGCCATAAAGGCGGCTCAGTGCGCTGAGAGCGGGAAGATATATTTTTGTACATTGTCAGCACTTCCTTGGCGGAGAAGCCTTGTCATTTTGAGGGCAGGGAACCAAACATGAATTGTCTTTAAATTGTCTACCAGTGAACATTAAGGTCTAAATTTGACCTACTTTGCCTCTTAATTAAATGGTTTCCCTGTCTGTAAAAAGTGTAGTCGTAAAGACTCGATGAGGACCTAGAAATAAATTACACGCCTATATATACAATTATGTTCTTTTTAATGTGGTACACTTTATTTCAATTTAATTTATTTGTAAGTAAGAAAATGCCAGTTCCTTATTCGGTTTGAATAAGGAATGAGGAACCTGGAGTTTAAATAAAAACAAATTTCTCGAAATGTACTAGATTTCATTTTTATATTACATAGATGTAAAATTGTTGTATGTTTTAGGTTTGATTGACGTAAAGTTAGTATTCAAAGTATAAATGCCTGTTCGATTAATAAATCCTATTCAAGCGCGAAGAAGAAACATGAACATGTTTCGTAATAGAAACAGTGAATGTATTATAGTTATTTTATTTTGATTTACTTAAAATAGTATGTAGTTTTTAATCTTTTACCAAATATGTTAAGCTTGAATAAGGAATAAGGAACTGTTCAAAGTTTTAATCAATGAAAGTGTGCCTTTTGCAACACTGCGTTTTGCAAGATAGATTCTATATTTAAAATCTGAAATGAGTAAAATACACATAAAATAATTCTTTGGAACGAAAGCACTTGCATTGAACATCAAACATTTAACTTTTAACCGATTAATTGACATAAATTCAATAAGCTACATGCATTGCTGTTAACCACATTAGCTGCAAACTGATTAGTCAAACGGTTAATTGAATGCGTTTGTCACCCGCTGGTACAATATCTAATGTGTTCAACATATTTGTATTTTAACATACTGAAAACTGTTTCAAATGCGTTTCGTACTTGTAAGGTACAACTGAAGGGATTACTTCGATTTTGTCTGTTAGGGTGGGGAAAATACGTATTTTTCTTTAAACATACTGCAATGTCCGATAAACGGTGTGCATCATGGACGATTGTATTACAAAGTGAAAGAAAATTGCATATTGATCAAACCTGATTTGAGATTCCACTAAATCTTAATACATATGAGTCGCGTTCTGAGAAAACTGGGCATAATGCATGTGCGTAATCTGTCGTCCCAGATAAGCCTGTGCAGTCCGCACAGGCTTATCAGGGACGACACTTTCCGCTTTTATGACATTTTTGTTTAAATGAAGTCTCTTTTAGCAAAAATCCAATTTATGCGGAAAGTGTCGTCCCTGATTAGCCTGTGCGGACTGCACAGGCTAATCTGGGACGACACTTTACGCACATGCATTATGCCAAGTTTTCTCAGAACACGACACATATAATAACCGCTATAATATGTTGCACTGCATCAGCTGAACTGTGTCAATGTACTCAGTTGTCTATATACTGATTTTCCGCTGCCACACCCCATGCACCCCGTCTCCTCGGGACTGCAGTAATGTCATGTGACCAAGGATCACCATGGTGACAACTTTCAACGTGTTTGTCCACGCACCTAGTGTGACGTCATCACATTGCGTCACTTCCTTAATGAACGCAGTGAACAGCGTTAATGCGTCCTGAAAAAAACCCAACAATATCGGCATGAATGAATGGGTTCAACAACCTAAAAACGTGAAGCTTTTATATTAAAGGTAAAACAAAGTTAATCGCACAGTTTCACCAAATTTATATGTCTCCAGATAACAACTTAATCAAACAATACCTTAAATTCTGTAATGGTTCTTTTCCGTCGGAAATGGTTTTCTGTCATCTTATGGATAAGTACCGTAAGACATTCCACGTCCTCCAGGTTATCTACAAATGACGTCATTCCGTGTTTGAAGTGAGCGCGTAACTTGGGCGAGCTGCGAATGACGTCAAATGTCATACCATCAAATGTTATGAAATATGCTAGAATGCTTGGGAATGTCTCGAAAAACCTGCGGAAATGAAAAGAAGGAAAACGTATTGTCCGCTATAAACCCAACCACAATTGCGATCTGATAAAGTCAGAGAAGATATTCATTAAAGAAACAACCGATTCATACACAATAAGAAGCGCTGACTTTGCAAACCAATAATTGTTAATTATATATTATATACCTGATGAAGAACTTAATGCCGTGTGTCTTCCACTCGGAGCTCAGTCTCTCACAGCCTCCTTTTGGCGCAACGTGAGGCCCGTCACGGGGTCAGCGAGGTCACTGATTGCACTCATTGAGGACGATATATACTGTCAGAAATAAAACAACAATAAAATTAATAATTACCGAATGTGTTATTGTTGCGTACAGAATTCTAAAGCTTTTGTGTCATCCTTTCAAGAGGACCGACGTGAGTGCGTTCGTAAAATGTGTGACATAATATTATATAAATCAGTGTCGACTTAAGGATACAACAACCCAGGAAATAAACAAAAGAACAAAGGGTATGATTTGAAATCAGCATGACCGGTGGTTTGAAAAACAGTGATTTAACGGTCTCCATTTTAAAATTTTAATTCAGCTCGTCAAAGAAGAGAGTGCGCTTGACATAAAAAAAGTTGTAATCACAGTATGATTCGAATAAAAAACAAAGCCATATTGTAAATAAAAACAATCTATCAAGTCACTTTTTAGGGGTTTAATTTTTTTATAAACGAGGACAACGTTACAGTAAGTTTCGCTTAGCACGAGCCATGTTGATATGATAAAAACAAACTTCAACGCATATGAGTGTTGCATTTCAATATTCAGGTTGTATACAATATATATACATTGGTATTGTTAACCTTTACATAAAACTGTTTCAGGCACAAAAATACATTTCGTCAATATTACCTTAATAACATGTCATTATTATCATAAAGCGAAGGGTGTGCAAAATGTCGGATAAGATTCCTTGCTACTCATACTCTCTTCAATAACATTTTAATATTTCACATGTAAATCAAAGATATTTAAACTGGTCTTTAGCATAATGTATTACTATTACGGATACTTTTTGCGATGTATTTACATATTTGTATTAAACGATGATAATTAATAAAAAAATTACAAGACGTAAGGATTACACTGATACTTATTTTAGACGCGCTCTGGGAAAACGGGGATTACAGGTTATTCAAGTTCGTAAAGTGTCGTCCCAGATAAGCCTGTGCAGTCCGCAGAAGCTAAGCATGGACGACACTTTCCGTCTTAACTGCATTTTCGTTTAGAAGAGACTTCTTTTAAACGAACAAAACAGTGCGTATTCCACATGCTAATCTGGGACGACACTATACTCACATGCATTAAACCTAGTTTTCCAAGAGCGAGGCAAATTTACAACATAATTTTCTTTCCCTAATTTATTTGTAATTATGCTGATATATGCTTGATATTCATTTAAAAGACATACACATAATAAGTTAACAATTTAATACATGTATTTGGTATTATAAAATACGTACATCTCATCCGTTGCAACTTAGAATCAGAAATGGCCACTTAAAATACCCCGCAGAAAAAATGGCAAACCGCACTATTAACAGCGGGAGAATACACTACATGTAATGTATATCCGCGCCTTTCGTTGTAACACAATCCAAAGTTGAAAAATCAATATGCTGGGCTATTAATTTAGTTGACACCTTTAAAAACAACAGATTGTTTCTAATTGAAAGTTAACTAGATAAATGGCGATACCATTATTGACACCTATTTGAAGTAATGCCTTCATTTAATTCAACAGTGAAATCCAAACGAGCAGAATTATCCAAAGCTACAAAGTCTACACGACTGAAAAGATGAAACACGAGGTTTGTTTTTCTCTGCGTCTGTTTGTTTTGAGAATTGTTTCTATGTTTTCAACATTATTTAAATCATATTACGGCGGTCGTTTATTCAACCTTTCTCGCACTTTACATAGCTTTGATGGTTTACTATTTCTATGTGCACATACGTATGCATTGGGTATGCTAGTTAATGTCAACTGCCCTTCGTGAATCAGATGCAGGGCGAGAATGGCCGTAGACATATTAAGTTAAGTTATATCTAGTTAAGACCGGGAATCGAACCTGCAATCCCCGGATTTGTAGTCCAGCGCTCTTCTTCCTGTGCTAGCTGCCCAGTGTACAAATGAACCATAGACCAAACTTAAAGCCCCATTAGCACTCAAAATCAACGAATATTTCGTAAAATATTTCGTAAAATAAAGTTAACCCATAAACAACCAGTGTACATTATAGAAATAGCCAAAGTCTCAAAGCTTTATGTGGTCTGGTAATATTGATTTAAGAAGATACAAAATTCTCTTTTTTAATTTGGTAAAATATATTCCATTTTAATTTCCTGCAACGATATTCACACGACACACGAACACTTAATTGGTACATGAACATGTGTTGAATATATTGTACCACATTTTTTTTTAATGAGCATTTTGTATCTTGTTAAATCTATGTAACCAGACCACAACTAGAGTTGAAACTTTGGCTATTGATATAAGCAACACTGATTTTGTTACGAGTAAACTTTATTTTATGAAATATTTTACGAAATATTCGTTGATTTTTAGTGTTAATGGGGCTTTAAAAGTGCGGTCCGTCGTCTGGCATATGGAGGAAAGCGAAATAGTTCACGTATTGTTACGTCATGATCAATGAGTCAATCTATGGCTTTTAATCAGCGATGCTGAATGATCTATAGATAATAACAGAGCATAGCTACTTATGGCATTTACACCTTCGTTTTATAGAAGATAGAAACATTAGATAGATATTTTGGTTAATAGTATTTGATAAACATTTCACACGATTAGCCCACCAATAATTGCAGTCAATGTTTTTTTGTAATTGATATTATTTCAGAAACTTCAGTATGATTATCGCTTAGGCCTCAATTAAAATATTGTTGGTTTGCCCTTTACCGACACTAGGTTTTACAGGTGGGGTTATACCGGTAAACCAGCGGCTGTCTTCAGTCGCACGACCCATACAGCACTATACGAGCGCGTGTAGCAACTCGGAGTCTGAGGTGATCACGCATGGTATCCATCCAAATATACGTGTACTAGTTCGCAGCTCCCTGGTCACGCTCGCTACAGCATACAGTGTCGAAAACTGAACTGTGGTTTGTAAACCCGAGAACATTGACTTGTGAGATGAAGAGGGTTATAAACCGTTTTGCCACAATTCGACTCTAGATACGAATGTAAATACTGAGCGGGCAATCACAAAGTTTGCTGAACACACGTCTTCCTGCGCGTCCGTAATTGCAATGTATTAAGAGGGCGAATTTTAAACTTTTGCGTTATTAAGAACTTGTTGAATATCATGGTGTTTTTGAAACGAAATTTACGAACTCTGATCGATACCCTTAATTAATTATGTGTCGCTCTACGTGTAGGGATATTTGTTCTGGGAAAACTAGGCTAAATGCCTGCGCGAAAAGAGTCATTCCAGATTAGCCTGTGCAGTCCGCGTCGATCGATTGCCTTGATTGATTGCTTGCTTGATTAATTGATTGATAACACGACCAAAACTCTTAATGTAATCCTCCCAGGGGCTTGTAAAATACGTGGTCGGGTACATTCGATCAACATGAAAACAAAAAGCTTTCGACGTATTGTTGACTGCGTAAGTTTCATATGGCTCACTGCCTAACAACCTGCGATCACCGCAGGTCAAACGTACGTTTAAATATTAACCCATTTATACCTAGCGTCTGGAAAAAAAGGCCTTGGCAAACAGCGTAGACCCAGATTAGGCGCCGCATCATGCGGCGTCTCATCAGGGTCTGCGCTGTTTGCTCAAAGACATTTCTGCAATAATTATTCTTAATATAGAAATAAATATACTAGATATCCCTAATTTTTTAAATAAATTGATCCAATTTAGAAGGATGGGAGAGTCCACGAGGCATAAATGGGTTAAGCATACGGCAGCTGTGACTGGGAATCATGCGATGCACGTTACATTGTACAGATTGGCTGGAACATATTCTCGTCATTTTCAATCCGACAACATAGTTTTCTGTAAAAGCTATTATATTCGATTCTAAAAAATTGTGTTTGTAAAACTACGACTATAATTTTCACTTCTCGAAAATTTAAAAGATCTAATCATAAACTTAGATATCGATAATCTGTTCTAAATGACCAATTTGTATATTTTGTAAGACAAACAAATAAGTAGAACAAAATGTGTCGTCATATCATGGAAGTTCGCCATCAAAATGTATCTTCCGGCCTATACATTTTCTTACTTTCAATGCTTGGTTTTCAAAAACCATTTTAAACACTGTTTGAACACAAGTGTGACCAAAATCTCATAACCCGTTTAGGTTATATTACACTAATTCCCATTCCCATAGGGTTCTATTATAAAACAGACAACTTCAAAAGCATATTTCTTGCCTTACCTACGTATCCAATTTTGCGAACCTGGTATCATTTTAAAAATGGATCTGTCCACTTCCAAAAATTGCAATCAAAAACTTACCGTCTCTCAACTACTAAGAAAGTAAAACGCTATGTAATGCATCCACCGTAGAAAACAGTGTTTCGAAAAAGCCCCATACAACACCTCCCCAAAGTTCATCTTTAAAGTTAGCTACCAATCCAAGGCATCAAAGTTCTCCAGACACAAACAGGATATTATAAATAACCACGAAAGACATGTATCAGATTGTTAAATGGCTTTTATTCGAGAAGAAAATAGGAACTCTTTAGAAATAGGCACGGAAGGATACACGCTGATTTAGTGTAATGTAACCTTTAAAATAGCACAAAAAGGTAGGTTCTAGCCTGTCTAACGAGCGCATTTTCGCGGAAAAAAATAAAGGTATAGCTCATTACTTTCTCCGTTCTCTCATTAGTTTCAAACAGATTTTGAAAAATTAACATAGCATTTTATCTTGTTAAGGATACAATAAGCACAATATAAACGCATGTATCGTTTCGTGCAATGCCATTTCCTTGTTTAAGAAAAGACCATAATTAAATAGTAGTGGTAGTTCGGACGTTAGGTATATTTCGGATATAATGAGGTGCATCATTTTATTGCAACGGTCTATGGTAGTTCAGACAGACTATACAACAAGACACTAAATAATAAGCAATTATTGTTTTATTGTTTGGATTTGAAGCAATGGTCAAGCAGTGTTTTCTCCATTCAGCGCCGAATCACAGGCTATCAGAAGTAGTAGTTGCAATAATTCAACTCTCAGCTTTATAACCCAAAGGGTTGCTCTTCTTCTTCCGAAACATCACTCATTCTTAAAAGAAGATTTTGTGCCGGCGCCTATTTGTAAGGGGGTGAAAATAAAAACTGTACAAAGGTGCTCAGTTGGGTGTTAATTTAAAATTATTTACATTGTAGGTGTCTACAGGTGAATAAGGGGGACAATGTTGCTAAGAGTTGCAATGCGCCGTCTCTTGTCCAAAGGTGCAAAATTTAATCAACAATTCAATGGCGAGCTATTGTGATTGCCTTTTATCCGTCCTGCGTCGTGCAGCGTCAACATTTACCTTGTGAACACCCTAGAGGCCACATTTATTGTCCAATCTTCATGAAACTTGGTCAGAACACGTGTCCCAATGATATCTTGGACGAGTTCAAAAATGATTCCGGTTGGTTGAAAAACATGGCTGCCAGGGGGCGTGGCAGTTTTCCATATATTGCTATAGTAAAACCTTGTTAACACTCTACGAGTCACATTTATTGTCCAATCTTCATCAAACTGTGTCAGAATATTTATCCCAATAATATCTCAGCTGGGTTCGAAAATGGGTCCGGTCCGTTGAAAAACATGGCCACCAGGGGCCAGGGCAGTTTTCCTTGTATGGCAGGGCCCTTGCTTCACTTTGGGGGATGGGGGCCGGGGCCCCTAGAGGGGAGAATTTCGTGTCATTTTGGGCGAAAAGGGGAATTTCAGAAGATCTTTTCACCAACCATTCAACACTTAAAATTGCTATATTTTAATGTACATTCAATCAATGGTTAATAGCACAATACCAACATGGGTATAAAAGTAAAACAAAAAAAATGGGAGGGGGGAATCTAGATGAAATAGGGGAAAAAAGTATTCTATTTTAAGGGGGGAATGGGGCCGCATTTCGGCCCCCAAAACGGCCAAACGAGGGCCCTGTATGGCTATAGTGAAACCTAGTTTAAACTCTAGAAATCACATTTATATTCCAATCTACATGAAATTTTATGTTTCATAAAGTACTTTTATAATTTTGAACTCCACCTTCTCAGAATAGTTAAGTTCCTTTGGGTCTCAGGTAAGCGCCTTAGGGCCCATGGCCCTGTTGTTTAATTTTTATGCTCCCCAAAAAATTTTGGGGGGAGCATATATTGGCCGCTTCGTCCGTCGGTGCGTCAGTCCTTGCACAATTTTTGGGAAGCTTCACTACCAAGAGATGTGCATATTATCAGCGGGTTCTGGTCGGATCATTTTTCACAGAGTTATGGCCCTTTGAAATTTTCCATTTACTGTACATATAGTGCAATTCTTGTCCGGGCTATTTCTCCCCAACTACTGACTGGAATTCAATGAAGCTTTATGGGAAGCTTAACTACCTTGAGGAGATGCGCATGTTATTAGTGGGTTCTGGTTAGATGATTTATTTAGAGAGTTATGGCCCTTTGAAATTTTTAAGTTGCTAAACCATCCATCGTATTATTTTGTCCAAAGTTATGCCCCTCAAGACGTTTCCTTTTATCTGAATATATAGTGCAATATTGTGACAAAAAAAACTTTGGGGAGCATCACCCGTCTCCGATGGTTTCTTGTATATATATAACATTAACAAGGTATGTGACTTAGACCTTTGAAATGCTGATCTCGGAACACCCGCCCATTTCTGAAGCTCACTGCTCCATCAATTTTGAACTGACTTGCAAAACCTTGGTATCAAACAACACAAAAGAATTCCTACTAAAGGAATAAATTGATGCGTGTTCATAAAGCGGTCATCAAACTTGCAAAAACATTTAATAGAATCAATCTGGCTACCTCGAAACACATTGCGAGCATGTATAATTTGGTTTGAAAGACATTCACACTGTAATAACACATCTCATGCAATCAAAATTAAACTAAGTTAACATTTACTTACATAAATATCCCTCAAATCCAATCTGTTGCGAGAATCAGCTTTCCAACTACTAAACGGAACTTGAAAGTCTGGAGGACAGATAAATCACAGAGAAACTACACTCCAGAACTGGCATATTTTTCACTCTAAAATTGTTGTAATCTAAAAGTTTAGTAAAGGTTATCTTGACTGACATGCTCCAATGTCATGCCAACTTTACCTTTAAACCAGGTTTAGTCACTTTTTAGCTCGGCTGTTTTCGAAGAAAACCCGAGGTATTGTCATAGCCCTCTCGTCTGCCGCGTCCTCGTCGTCGTCGTGGTAGGCGTCGTCCGAAAACTTTAACATTGGCCATAACTTTTGCATTATTGAAGATAGCAACTTGATATTTGGCATGCATGTGTATCTCTTGGAGCTGCACATTTTGAGTGGTGAAAGGTCAAGATCATCCTTCAAGGTCAAAGGTAAAAAAGAAAATCCAAGCACCCACAGCCGAGCGTTGGCATCGGCTCGACGGTGCTCTTGTTTTATAAGGATGTTTTGAGTATTTTGTAACCATGATATGGCCAGTGTCATGTGAAAATGGTTCTTATGCCATATGCTGCCTGTGTAGCGCCAGATCAGCCTACGCATTTGCAACAATCAGATAATGAGCTGTGCCGTCCATGAATGAGACCACCAAACCTTGCATGACTATAGTAACATGTGCAGGCTGGTTTGGAGCTTTGCTGGCCGCACATGGTGTAAGACCAATTGCCGCATGATGCCGCTCGAATGTTGTGATTTTCTATTGTTTCATTGTTACAGTTGAGAATATGCCTAAGACAAAGGAGTTCATATCCTCAGAATCTGGGTCTGGTTCGGAATCAGATGAGGTAGGTTTCATTTCCAGAAAAGTAATTAAATAGGGCTTACTTGGATCCATTATTATTGATGTAAGGGCATTAAACTTTGATCTGTTTTATTCTTTATCATGGGAAGAACATGTTTGTCTGTTGTTTTTGTCGTTGTTTTCTTGTGACATCAATGATACAAAATCTGAAGAGAAATTGTTCTTGTTGGGAAAAAAGGCATTAAGAGTCAGTATCAATGCTACCTAATAAATTGAAGATCATAAACATCAGGATGACAGATTGATGATAGTGTTACAGTTACCAGTTTATCAACAAGAGATGACCACGGATTTATGAGCATAATGACAAGAATCATGTGTTTAGTAGTACAGTCATATATTTTACTTCTTAATTGGTTGGTGGGTCATCTTGTTTTGTTGAACTTAACTGTCAGTCAGTGAGAGCAGGGTGTCAAAAGAAATTGAAATTCAGGAATAAAAATTGTCTTTTATTCATTGCCAGCCAAAGCCCAAAAAGAAGAAGGTCGAGAAGCCGAAAGAAAAACCAGCATCCTCAGAATCGGGGTCTGGTTCTGAATCAGATGAGGTAGGTTTTATTTCCAGAAGAGTGATTAAATAAGGCTTACTGTTATACATTATTATTGATGTAAGGGCATTAAACTTTGATTTGTTATATTCTATATCATGGGAAGAACATGCTGGTCTGTTCTTTTTGACATTGTTTTCTTGTGACATCAATAAATACAAAAATCTGAAGAGACATTGTTCTTGTTGGAGAGAAAAGGCATTAAGAGTGAGTATAAATGCTATCTTATATTTATTGCCAGCCAAAGCCCAAAAAGAAGGTTGAGAAGCCAAAAGAAAAACCAAAGCCAAAGGCAGAGAAAGGCCCTGGTGGAGAACACATGTTTCAGGTTGATTGTTATTTTATTTTGGGATACTTTTTCATTTGAGACACTAGCATATTTGGTTTAGGGCTGGATTTTAAATCCAAAGATTGCTGGTTCCATCTTTGGCCCTGCCATACATGTTGTATAACTTGTGTGGCGATTGGTCATGACTTTTTTGTACAGCCATTCTCTCACTACCTTGAATACAAGTTGGGCAGTTTTAAGTTACTGGCATAAGTAGGAACACTTAGTACTGGAAAACCAGCTTACCCAGGAAAAAAGTGTGAGCTGGTTAACTTACCGCCGTGCCATGAATGAAGTACTGTTGCAAACGGAGAAAACCCAAAATAAAAAAAAACAACGAAAAGATACTTTAAATTCAAATGCCAACAGCCAACAATTAAAAGAGTTGGGATGAGTAGCTTTTCATTTATTTTTGGCACATACACACCTGTAATCTAATTATTTTGATTCAAACACGAACCTTGACATAATCAGGCAATTGAAATAAATAGTATAAATTATGCTGCGCTAATGACTGGTACTTCTTTTGCTCTCTTTATTTAGTAGTTTAATGGTGATTATTTTGCTTTAGGTTTAAAGGAAGATTCATAAATATCACGCTATAACTTTGAATTACAACTACTGTTTTTAAATTAAAAAAAAATACAGATTGATTCTAATTGCTTTAAATTTATATTATTGATAGATTGAAACCACATTTCTCACACTACTAGAAGGAAAATTGTGTGTTTATCTAATAAAAAAAAGGTTGTTTTTATATCTGTTGGTGCCTTCTATACCAAAGCACAAACGTTGTCCTGAAATGCTCATTTTTGTTGTGTTATTCATGACTGTTGTGTATGTTTAGCAATGTTCATTCAAATAAACTTTTGTTTACATGTACAGATAGCAAATATGCGCTATGCAACAGTGAGTGAGTTCAGGGGGAAAGTTATGGTTGGCATTCGAGAATTCTACGACAAGGACGGAGAGATGAGACCTGGCAAGAAAGGTGAGATTTCATCAACTAGTGAAAGTTAAAAAACATAAGGTAGAATAAACAATTCCCATTTTGGGACCAAACAAATGTTTGCGATATTTAGGTACTGCTCTCTGCTCATTAATAAAGACTAGTTAAAGAACATACATAAATTTAGAAGCTATGTAGAGGGGGAAAAGTTTGTTTTTCTTTTACGCCCCTACAGAGTGCATGCCATTTAGCATTTCACTTTTCCGTCCATACATACATACTTCTGTACGTGCGTATATATGTCCTGAAGCATGTGTTTTGTACTCCTCTTTAACTACTTTGTGGATCGCCCTCAAGCTTTCACAGTTGAATGACCTGAAAGTGTAGATGATTGCAAAGAAAAGAATTTTGGCTGCGACAAGTTTTGGCAGAATTATTGATATTTGTCTGTTTTTTCCACTATAAAATACTGTCTGTATACATGTATACATGTAGTCCCAAAATGTATGTTTACAACTTCACTTTAACTGCTTAGTGTATCTTGCTAAAACTTTCACAGTTGAATGACCTTGACATGTAGATGATCTTAAGGAAAGAAATTAGATGCTACGCGATTTTGAAGAATTATGGCCTTTATCTGTTTTACCCCTATAGAATATAAAGTGCTCTGATGCTTATGCTTCCAAAACTAGGTAACCAGGTCAAATCTTAGAAAAACAACTTGTTACCACTCTAGAGGCCACAGTTTTTACTCAATATTTATGGGACATGGTTGGAATGTTTATCTTAGTGACATCTAGGGCAAGTTTAAATCTGTGTTGTGTGTGTTTTAAAACTAGGTCCCAGATCAAATCTTAGAAAAAGCTTGTTTCCACTCGAGAAATAACATTTATGAGTCGATCTTGATAAAACTTGGTCAGAATATTTATGTTGACATTTCTAGGCTGAGTTTGAATCTGGTTCACATGCGTCTGAAAACTAGAACACCAGGTCAAGGTCACCTGGTCAAATGTTAGAAAAACTTTTACCACTCTACCATGTATATGATTCAATCTTGATGAAACTTGGTCAGAATATTTATTTTGGCAATACTTAGTCTCACTGAGTCTGTATTTATATCTTAGTCATGTGCAAGAAAAAACTAGTTATCAGGTAAAATCTTAGAAAAACCTTTTTACCACTCTAGAGGTCACATTTATAACTCAATCTTTAGGAAACATGGCTAGAATTTTTATCTTGACAAAACTTAGGCCAGTTCGAATGTGGGTCACTAGCTTCTGCAAACCAAGTTACCAGGCTTATTAAAACTTGGTCATAATGTTTATCTTGACAATTTTTAGGCCAAGTTTGAATCTTGGTCATATATATGCATCAGATTTGGGTCAGTGAACTCGGGCAAGCACTTAAGGGGCATCATGGCCCACTTGTTGTTATTTACCTATAGTTCAACTACTTGTATTGTTGAACATTGAAATATGTCTATATTAAATTATTTTTTTGTCACTGCCAGAAAATGTACATTATACTTGGAAAGCAGACAAAGTATGGTCACTGCCAAAGAATGTACATGCTACTAGCAAAGTGGAGGAATACACTACATTTATTTACATGTTTAGTTCCTCTTTGGTTGCTAATGGGCTCAAGTGACACTTGTTTTGTTTACATATGCACTGAAACAGGAGGGGAACACATATTGTTGCTTGTTAATTTATATTTTTTTCAAATTTTGTACATAAATTAACCTGTCCCTAATCAAACAAATGCTCATCTATGGACATTTAGTCTACCCAAAGTTATCATCTTATTTTCAGGAATCAGTCTGCCAATAGACCAATGGAAGCGCTTAAAAGACCAGATTGAAGAAATTGATGCAGCTGTGAAAGAAATGTCATGAACATTATAAGCATTTTTGTTTTTCTGATGATCCAATCAGAATATTCTAGCTAACAGATCATGTTCATAATTGAATGTGTCGGTACATGATGTCTACATAAAATTGTCTTTGTTTTTGTGCTATAAACATTGATAAAACAAACCTTTCTTTTTAAAGCAATTACACTATATCTTGTTGACCTGTTATGGGGTTCTTTTATATTTGCTATACTAATTTGATAATTTTTTTAATTATAAAAATAAACTACATAATTTCTGAAAAAAGCATGTATTGGCTTAGTATGTGTCGAGCGTAATTGCCTATGTTGTTATGTTCTACTTAAGTATTATCATTCCATTACGCTGGCCGCATATGACATAGGACCCATTTTCGCATTTAAAAACAACATGCATGCATGTTGAAATTCATAAATTCTGCACTTAAAATTTGTATTGTTTGAAAATGATTTTTTTTTACCATTTTGTCAATCATGGATGCTATGACACCACTAAAGCTTGTTTTTTATGACAGCAAAACACACTCCAGATTTATCATCTTTTTCTTACAGAACTATTAATCTTTGTGAATATAACTTCCTGGAGCATGGTATGTGGTGCCTATTTGCATAAATACTCACTTATAAAACACCATTTTGTAATTAATTTAAAAATTATTATTGACAAAACTTGACTCGAATTGTGAGCACTTAGACAAAAAAATGGTTGTCATGATCAGTCAATTACACTGATGTTAAAGCCCCATTGCTACTCAAAATCAACGAAATCTTCAAAAATCTATGTAATCATACCACATCTATCGTTGAAATTGTGGCGATATGCTATAAGGAACACTGATTGTTTTGGTGTTAACTTTATTTCACGAATTACTTTACAAAATTTTCGTTGATTTTGAGTAGTAATGGGTCTTTAAAATAGAGAAAATACAAGTTAAAAAATACTTACAATTCATGTAACCTTTAGTTTGGTTGCATCATTGACGTAAGATTGTTAGATGATTAGAACTTGTTTAACGAGATGTATTCCTTATTGCTAAAATTGTGTTTTCCAACATAAAAATGATTGTTAAATACCATTCATGTTGGCTTAAATCCACAGGTATGGTGCATATTTAGCCGGAATTGTTTCATATAAATTTACCAGTTAGCTATGTAACTTTCAAAAACTGATTGCTGGTGCAATCTTAACAGCTATGTAATTTTATAAAATTTATTGAAAGTGCATTCTGATTTTTCATGGTATTAAGAAATGTTAGAATGTCAATTATGTTGCCCTAATAAAAGAGTCAAACTGCCCTGTCACAAGGATATCAGTGGATTTATGTATCATCACCAATTTGCTTGCCTAGTAATGGAAATCAAATACGAAAAGAAGATATAAGAACATAGAGTTAATTGAACATACATTAGGCTTTAAGCCATTGAGTTAACACACATTACAACACACTTTATTCACAAATGGTCAATGACGTACAGCATTTTTAACAGAACGTAGATCAAATTCTTTATATAATACATTTGTTTATACTTAATCGTATTTTGTATTTTTATATAAAGTAGATAAATAATAAGCGCCCCTAGAACGGCAGGGTGGGATGATGATGTCACCAACTACTTGGTTGCCTTTTTTTGACTATTCACATATTGTATGAACTTTTTAAAGACTCATATCTGAACCAAAAACATCGAAGCTTAAGGTCGTCTAACCCTTCTGTATAAATGCGTTCCTTTCACTGATTTTAGTTATGAAGCTGTGAAGGTATAAAGTTTAATTGACTTCTGACCATTATTTGCAAAAGCAATATATCATACTTGTCGTAGTGGATATGGTGTCCGCCTAGCGATCGGGAGGTCACGGGTTTGTTACCCACAGTGGGAGCGTTCTTTAGATCTCTCCCAAAGACACCAAGTACTGGTTCTAGTCCCAGGAAACGGACTCGAGAGCGTTTCAAATAAGCCTTAAGCTTTCTACGCAATCGAGCTAAAACGAAAAGGTTTAAACTAATAGCATTCTTTTTATTTAGTGCTTATTTAATGAACTTTGAAGTTCCATAACTTTTGAAAAACATCACATGAAGCTCTTGGGGTTATTGCTCCTGCACATTTTTGTTTAACTAAGACCAGTAGCTGTGAAGAAACAGTGGACAAGTACTGGGCACGTAATGCTTATTTTAGACATATTCAAATGTGAGAAATCTCATAACTGGGGAACATGCATTATTCAATGCTCAAACGTTCCCATTCATTTACATTGAATTTCTGTCAGTAGTAGCATACACATAGTTTTGGATAAGTATTTTGCATAAAATGCTTATGTCAGAAATCTTCAAAATTTAAATAACCATAAAACAAAATCAAGCGATGCGGAACTTAGTTGTTTAAATCCCCTATTTCGCTCAAAATCAAAGAAAATTTCGAAAATATTTACTGTCTCGGTCATCATGCCGCGATATTTAGATCATGAACGCTCAGGAGCACATGTGTTTGCTTTAGATGGAAGCAGAGTCGTCGATGTGGCGCATCATCAACATTTGAGTCGCGTTCTGAGAAAACTGGGCACAATGCATGTGTGTAAAGTGTCGTCCCAGATTAGCTTGTGCAGATCGCACAGTCTAATTAGGGACAACACTTTCCGCTTTATGACATTTTTAGTTTAAAGCAAGTCTCTTCTTAGCGAAAATCCAGTAAAGGCGGAAAGTGTCGTCCCAGATTAGCCTGTGCGGACTGCACAGGCTAATCTGGGACGACACTTTACGCACATGCACTATGCCCAGTTTTCTCAGAACGCGACTCATTTAGTTGCAATAATCCAACTCCCAACTATTCACCCTCCGGGTCGCTGTTTACTCATAAAAGCTCAAAGCATTCAAGAAGAACTGCATCAACATTAGGCTTAGCTCACCATTGTCCGTCTTCGTGGACATTCTAATACAAATGCAGTGGCGTAGTGGATATGGCGTCCGCCTAGCGACCGGGAGGTCACGGGTTCGATCCCCACTGTGGAAGCGTTCTTTAGATTTCCACAATTGATACCAAGTACTGATTCTAGTCCCTCACGAGCGTTTCAAATAAGCCTTAGGCTTTCGATGCAATTGAGCTAAAATAAATAGGTTTAAACTAAATGACAAATATCATCTGCGACCGGGGAAGCCAAGGCAACAACACAACAAGACGGGTCCCTAACAAGACGCGATACTTATTAATTGTCTGGTGAGCTGTTTTCGGCGTAGCTGTTTAACCCAGCTTTTCACATTAAATGGCCTATTACATAACGCCAGCAGACCCGAATGACAACAGGGGCAACATCAGCGCAAAGTATCGCGGTTTGATTTCCATTAACAAGACGCAATGAGATTTTTAAAGACCCGCGTTATGCGAAAATGGGCCTTATGCAATATGCTGCCAGCGTAGCTCCAGCCCAGCCTGCGCATCCGCGCAGTTTTGTCATGATTAACATAGTAAATAGGCTACTCTGGGGATACCACGGAACCTTGCGTGCGTTTTAATTGCGGAAAGCGTAACCCCTGATCAAACTGCGAAGTGCGCAGGCTGGGCTTGAGCAACAATTGCCGCATATGCCATAAGACCAATTTTCGCATGACGCCGGTGTAACAGTATTATTTGAATGTGTGGAAAGAAAACTGTGTCTTAATCAAATATCAACATACCGTATGTTTCGATGACGAAAAAATAAATCCATAATAAACCATGTATGACACATATGATGTGATCTCACGTAGTACAATTCGTATCTACGAACGCTATCATGTGTTTTAATATACATTCTACATTCACTTTATAACACACATTTCATGCGGTGGATATATGCGACTATTAGTATTAAGTGAAAAAAGAACACACCAATACTTAAACCTTTGTTTTAATTGTATTGACTTAAAATCGTCCATTTTCTACTTTATTTCAAAGTCAAGATATACGACGAATATAGTTTTAAACGATACAGTGAGGTCGTCAGTTCCGAAAATTCTTCAGTTCCGAAACAAATCAAAATTAATTCAACATTTAAAAAAAAACTTACCACTTTTAGCAAAACAAATTGTGCAGTCATGAACAATAACATTTGATGTTTTTCCCCCACAAAAACCGGAATTAAACAGACAACTCTTAACAGTCACCATCATTGAAGCGCTCGCAGACATTTGTTTCGAATGGCTCAAAATTCTGCCTGCGGATGTGTAGATCAGTGAGAAAGAAACGATTATTTTCCTAATCAATTGTCAACAGTAAATGATCGTGGTATCAAGTTGAAGGATATTTATCAGAGAATCAGAAAACAACTAGATGTGTACATTTTCAGTTGAACTGTTGATTAAAACACGCGAAACAGACACCTTGGTACAGATGTCAGTTTCGAAACGCCCTTTTTCCATAATGGGGGTTGTCTCCTGAATCGTAATGTTACCCTTTTACTGTATTTTCTGTTTCAAGATTTTTTTTTTAATATGGTCCACGGAAACATTCATTACAGATCAGCCTGTGTGGACTGCAGCGGCACAGGCTAATCTGAGATAACAATTATGCAGATGCAATGTACATGGTTTTCTCTTGAAAGGGTCCATTTGTTTTTGTTTTCTTTATTGTAATTTTTGTTTTCTTTATTGTTATTGTTATTACAAGTTCTGTGATTTTACATACCAATCAGGTAATGTAATTTATATTTTAAGAATGATATAAATAAATGATTTTGACGGTTAGAGTTTGTTTTGCGACAACCCCTGTAATAAAAATGCACCTGCTGTTACATGATTCGTTATTGGAGAATATTCACCAGAAATGGAGAAACTGTACGATGGAGAAAAAACATAAAACACACATTTATATTTATAAAGTAACTGAAAATCAAGGTGAGTGCAGTATCGACATTGAAATTATCTGACAAATACCCTATATTCGAAATCAATGTCGGTCGCTGTTTTTAAGAATACATTTATAATTTCGTTAATGATTCGGAACTGACGACCTCACTGTATCTCTTGTTTTAATTATGGAAAATAATTATCGGAGTAAGTGTGGTATATAACCTACAGAAAATTGTTCCATAGTATATAAAATTTAGTGTAACCATCATAATTTGTCACATGACAAACAAAATGGCTGGCGATACCAGTGCGGTCTTTTTGTTTACTTGTTGTTTGGCCATGGCGCTTTGCAATGTTCAGCAACAATACAGGGAAAAGGTTCGCAGCCACGCGGTAACGCCGACAAATGGAATGCCATGGCCAATGCCAAAACAGATGACAACGACGAACATACAGCGCATTCTTGATGTCGGTTCATTTCAGTTTCTGGTTTCCTCCTCTACACACCGGTGCGACATTATCGACGAAGCTTTTGTGAGGTATAGAAAGTACATATTCGGGAACGACGATGGAACCTTGAAATTTAAATCACATAGAAAGCCACGACATAGAAGCCAAGAAGCTTATCTGGACACCCTGCAGATAAATATTACATCCGTGTGTGGTGGCTACCCATCTGAGGAGTCCAATGAAGCATGTATGTGCTATAACTTACTTGTGTCTTGTTTCAAACAGTTTTAGTATCAAACCATTATTATTATTATTATTATTATTATTTGAAGACTGTACTGGTCGATTCTGAGTGATGCTAATTGTTTTCTAATTAAGATCACTGTGGTGTAGTGGATATGGTATCAACCTAGCGATCAAGAGGTCACGGGTTTGATCCCCACTGTGGGAGCGTACTTTAAATCTCCCCCAAAGACACCAAGTACTGGTTCTACCCAGGCCCAAGACTCATTGAATAGTCAAATTGTGTTTAAATGGACTTGTTCACAGATTACATGTTAATCTTTAGTGCATAAAATAATTGAACGCATTTGATTGTATCTCCTACTAAACAAGTTTTTGTTCGGATTTAATGTATTAACTATATGTGATGAACCTTAATAAAAAATGTTTTGATTTTCATCTTCAGGTGCAACTTCCAACTTTTATAACATAAACAATAGACAAAACAATATTTAAGACATAATTTTATTGTGCTGCAGATACACTCATGATATCACAAGATGATAGCACAGCAACAATCAATGCAAATGAAGTATGGGGAGCTTTGAGAGGCCTTGAAACATTCAGCCAACTTGTGTATCAGAATGACATGGGGCTAGTAAGTTCAGTTGGAAAAGCTGCATTTTTTATTTAAGTTGTTAGAATGTTTTACTTAGTAATTGATCTAAATAACCTCCAGCAAACTCTGCAGTACTGACAAGAACTGTGGAGGCAATTTGAGAAAGAACAATGGATTATATCCCAATTACTGCTTGAAATTTTGAAATTTAACCCCAAAAAACGTGTTTCTTTTTTCAGGTGGTCATTAATGCTACCACTATCAATGATGCTCCCAGATTTAAGCATAGAGGTCTGCTACTAGACACGTCTCGTCATTTTCTCTCATTGGACGTTCTGAAGGAAAACCTGGTTTGTTATTCATTTTAACATTATCATCATGTATGATTTTCTATTATCTTATTGGTGTAGAAGATATGTTATTGACATTTTAATTACATAGGCATATGGATTTAGCCAGACTAAAAAAAGGTATTGGGATGGGGCCTGAAAAGGTGCAGGTAGACCTGTTTTGTGAAAAATCATTGTGTGGTAAACTTTGTACAGTGTGACTAAATATTTTAGTAAAAAGCCTAGTTAAAAAGATATTTCATTTTTGCAGCTTGTGCTATATCCGACAGTAGTAATCTGGTTTTTTTCCTTGCAGGAATTGATGGCGCAGAACAAGTTCAATGTGTTTCACTGGCACATTGTTGATGACCAGTCCTTCCCATATGAGAGCTACGCTTTCCCAGACATGAGCAGAAAGGTATTGAAGTGAAACCTTGTGGTGTTAAACTAAAAAAAAAATACTTTATCTTGTTTTTGTGCCCTTGTCATTTTTATGCTGAAGGCATATTTAGTAATTCTCCTGTTTGATCATCTTTCAGTAGTCACGGCCATGACAGGTTAAGTAGATAAAGCTGAAAATTATTATCTCAAACATGGTTTAGTCAATTTCTTGGTAAATTCTAAGTTATGTAAAATGGTCACTCTTTTTGTTTAATATATATAATATAATAATAATATAATATATATACAAGTTGTTTGTTTCAAAGTTTTAAAATCAAATTATCAGAAAATTTTCCTTTTTTTTCCTGATTTTTGTTTACACTTATTATTGTGTATCTTCAAGTGCCAACAAGTACCGCATCTCAAATCAGAAAATGGCATTTAGTTTTTTCAAATGATATATCTTAAGCATGAACAAGTAGAAACGTATATACCAATTTCTCAAAGTTTGAGTTCTTATATGTCGAATTATAGATGAAGTATAAAATAGTGCTTGTCATTTACCACCATGCCCTTCCATGAGTTGAAGACAAGACTAGCCCTTTGCATGCTGGGAAATTTGTCGTCTGCTAAAATGTCGTCTGCTGAATTTCTAAAATAAGCATTTTCTTCGATTTTATTTCAAAGGATACTATCAGAATAGCAAACAGTTTGGATCCTGATGAGACGCCACGTTCTGTGGCATCTCATCTGAATCCAAACTGTTTGCATAGGCCTTTGAAATTCGGTTCCAGCGCTAAAAGGGTTAGTATAACATACATCTACCATCACTCTATAGGGAGCCTACTCTGTCAAGCATGTGTACACCCAGGACGATGTCAAAGAGGTCATTGAGTTTGCACGTGTCAGAGGCATCAGAGTCATACCAGAGTATGATTCTCCAGGTATGTAGAGTTTGTAATCTGGTCTTGATTGATGCACATACACCGTCCTTCCCAAATACCGTCGGTCCTCGGATTTTTCCGATAATAAATGCGAAAATTCGGAAATGATTCTAATATTGCAGGACCTCATGTCCGGTAATAAAATTATGGCGAAATTTTGAAATCCAAGGTTTTTTTTCAAACAAGTATCAATGCAAAAATTAGATTTTACCGATTTATTAATGAATACTCCGATAATGTAAAACGTTTTTTTTAATTGGTTTTATTTTTTTAATGATGTTAGTGTTTATACCGTATCCAAAGATTTTTGCTGCTTCGTCAAAGCGAATAACACACAACATCATCACTATATATGAGTGCATTCCGCAAAGGGAGAGAATCAAAATTGACAACCACCTGCGTTATATCCGTTTTATCCAATTAATTCGTAAGCAAGCAGGGCATAAACAAAGGTCATTATTACCTTCACGCGAACTGTCAACATCAACACAGGAGTTAAAAGGGAAAAAAATTCTTGGACATTCTACATGAATAAATGCATGATTACTATTACGTAGTGAATGTAAAATAATGTTAATTTTATTAATATATATGTGTAGATTGGATATGTGTAATTATTATTATAATTAAATTTAAATATTGTTAAAAATTCTCATTTTTGTCTTCTATATTTTTCTTTTTTTGGGCAGGAAATTATCAGTCTGGGCCGTCAAAGGCTGCATGATTAAAGGACCTCCTGGCTAGCAATAAATTATAATTTTGGGAAGGACTGCACATACATATTGGATTTCTATATAAAAAAATAATAACCAGAAGGGTGATTGAGGGATACATCCAATTTCAGCCAAACCCAGCAAAAAATCATTTATTTACAGAAACCTTCAAGATATGCACTCAGCAAAACAAAGAAACGCTAACAAATTTTGCAAATCAGTATGTTTTCACTTGACCTTTTGCTCTTCTGACTATATTATAAAGCCTGTCTTTAAAAGTAAAGTAAATGTTGAGGTTTAACATCATCATGTCATATTTTTACCTTGACTTTATCAAATAGGCTGAGCTGTACTACTCACCAAAATGTTTGCATCTGCCCCTGGATAGGAAAATGTTTAACATCTCCTTATCACTGTTTCTATACCACCAATTCAATTAACTTGAAACTTCACACATTTGTTTCGGGTTATTGTGCCAGGTCACTGACCAAGTTGCATAACTCTGACCAGCAATTGAGCAGAATTATGTAACCTTTTCGTAGTTTTACATTTGTTTTGGTATTTGTGCAACTTCTCCATATAAATGTTACTTCTACTGGTATTCAATTGAAACTTCACACATGTGTTCAGGTATCATTGTGTGAGGTAACTTACCATGTTCCATAACACTTACCAACAATTTAGCAGAACTATGCCCCTTTTTTTGTTCTTGGAAATTTGTTTAAGGTTAACAATCAACTTCTCAATATCGCTGTTTCTACTACATGTTTTCAATTGAAACTTCACACATGTTTTGGGGGTCATTGTGTGAGGTCACTGGTCAAGTTCCTAAACTCTGACCTGCAGTTTAGAAGAATTATGCCCCTTTTTGTACTTAGAAATTTGGTTAAAGCAGATGTGTAACATCTCCATATCACTGTTTTTGCTACAGGTATTCAATTGAAACTTCAAACATGTGTTCGAGATCATTGTGTGAGGTCACTGACCAAGTTCCATAACTCTGGTCTGCAATTTAGCTGAATTATGCCCTCCTTTTGTACTCAGAAAATTCTGAATAACATGTGTGTGCAACTTCTTAAAGGGACTGTAAACCACGAATGACGAGAAAGGAAAAGTTCTAAAATACCGTATTTTTTTACAATTATTAGTTTATATCGATTAAAATATCACGATTGGTATATAACATTACTTGAATAAAGTTCATATTTTTAGTATATTAGGTAATAAATGTTTGCGATGTGAAATCGAAATCGTATCGCACTGTCTGTCCGTCTGAAATTCCGTCACACTTTGCGTTTAGGTTTCGACAAATCTGGAAAAACACTTTGCGTTTAGGTTTAGAAAAATGTGGAAAAAGGGGGCATATGTCATCCTATGGTGACAAGCCTTGTTTCTCATTCACTCCATGTGCTTTTGCATTCTCAGGTCATTCTCAGTCATGGGGTTTGGCAATCACCAACCTGCTGACCAAATGTTACAAAGATGGACAGTTGACCGGCGGCTTTGGACCGATTGATCCGTCAGTAAATTCTACATTCCAGTTCCTACAGTCGTTCTTCTTGGAGATCTCACAAGTGTTCCCGGACAAGTTTATTCATCTAGGTGGAGATGAGGTTCCTTTTGATTGTTGGTAAGAGGTCAAGAATCTGGACGTAGAAGTAAATAAATGTTTGTTCGAAATGTTGAATGATTTCTGTATTAACTTATAAACTTATAACTTGTTATCCTGTGTGTGTAATGGTTTCTTTATGTTTTATCTGTTAACCCTTTGATGCTGGAAAATTTGTCGTCTGCTAAAATGTTGTCTGCTAAATTTCTGAAATTAGCATTTTCTTTGATTTTTTTTCCAAGAATACTATCAGAATAGCAAACAGTTTGGATCCTGATGAGACGCCACGTTCTGTGGCGTCTCATCTGGATCCAAACTGTTTGCAAAGGCCTTCAAAATCTGGTTCCAGTGCTCAAAGGGTTAATATTATATGCTAAGTCTGGGCAATATCTTGTTAGGCTGAAATTGCTGGGGATGTAGAAATAAATCAAATTTTTAATAATGAATGAGTCACTAAATACTTAAATTGTATGTCTGATAATTGGTGAAGTACTGACATATGTGTAGTAGATACTGTGTCTGCCTAGTGACCAGGATGTTCAATGTTCATGTTCAATCCCTACCATGGGAAAGTTCTTTAGATTTCCCCTAAAGACATCAAGGACTGGTTCTAGCCATGGAAACGGACTTGAGAGCGTTTTAATAAGCCTTAGGCTTTCAATGCAATCAAGCTAAAATACTATGGTTTAACTCAATACTGACATAACATTAACAGATAATTAAAAATTGCTGAATAATTGAATTCCCATATGAAATTTGGCCAGAAATGAAAATGTTTCACAGTTCACATATGTTGTCCAAAACTGTTTCAGAACCTTGTAAAATGATATTTTGTATTATTTGTGTCTCAGAGCTCAACAGAACAGCTGTGCATTGTACACTGTTGCCATTTGATGATACAATACGTTTGCAACAATAACTTGCTGGTAATTGGTCACTAGTAGGCCCACCGTGGTGTCCATCTTGTTGTTCTAGTCCATGATTTTATTGTTTTGTTTATAGGGAGAGCAATCCAGTTATAACAAGTTTCATGAGCATGATGGGGTACGGGAAGAACTATGCGCTTCTTGAAGAGTATTATATGCAAAGGTTGGTATCAGGCGGACTTATGTTTTCCTTTAGTTCTTTTATTCCTATGATGCACATTATGTGTGTAAGGAACACTCTCAGATTACACACAGTCTTAAACTGCCTGTGCTTTACAATTTTATTGGTTGAAGAATGTCTGGTTTTAGTTACTGGTGCTGGGCCTAAATTCAACACATTTGGAAGGTATTTGAACTATATTTTGAAAAAAAAGTAATAATAATATCAATAATAAATTCTTTATTTTCAGAAGGTGACATATTAATATGCATGTATCATTAAAAACCGTTTAGTTGAACATTTAATTAATACATATCTTATTTACAATATGGACGTCTTACATAAAAAACACCAATTTTTATGTGACCCAAAACATTCAATAATATATCATAAAGCATTTTCTATAATACTTTAAAACTATAATATTTGACACAATTTTCAAAAGTTAGCCTTCTTATGTGACTGAATATCCCAACAGTTTTTCGCCTTGGTTTATTCAATAATAATTGACCTGTTCTTTTTTGTAAAGTTGTTATTTTTCAATGTGTTCCTGCTTGTGTTCCCATATAGGGCAACAATAATCAAAGGATATCATGATATATGAATTGAAGAAAAAACCTCTTTTCATCATTCAGAAAATAAATTCAGTAATCTGTTTGAAAAAGAGTTAGTTTGAGGCTATTTGTTTTGCATACGCGTATTATATGTTTGTAACTTGTGTATCCCTACACAAGTGCTGATCTACATTGGTTCCCAACATTTTCACAACATTGTCAGAGTTTTCACATTCTCAATTTTGGAATGATAAATGTATACACAAAAATTACATAAATCAATAAATCAAGTTGACATTTTAAAATTTGGTATTGCAAAATGATTAAGCAATGTACATACTTATCTGATACTTAACACTGGGATACGTACACACACGTTGCTTATGACAACAGACCCTTACCCATCCTAGTTTTGACCTTGACCTAAAATTTCATAGTAAGCAAGATGTAACTTTATGTTAACATCCAAACACAACTTATTACAACACTTGTAAACTTATTGTAAACTTAAGGAGTTTTTGTTAATGGTCATTCATAATTCCACCAGTTTTACCCAACCACAAATTATGAAAGCGATAGAGCTGCCCAGCACCACTGAGTGACAAAAATTATGTCAACAGTAAGAAAATATTTTATTGTTTAAATGTACACTACGTAAGCGTTACCAATTGCCAAAATTGCATTAGGCGATTACAATTCAAATTTGGCGATCAAAAATAAAATTTGCATGAAATTTGCTTTTGAAAAAATGGACCCTCAGATTTTCAAATGCAATCTCTTAATTCCTGTTTTCTGGCCGTATAAATCACCAGAAACATGCACATGAATACACAGATAACACCCTTATCGGAAAGGCCTGGGGGATATTGACAACTGCCTTGTTTGGGTAGATAATTCACACGGGGCATTGTGTTTGGAACACAGCATACTGAAAAAGGTTGTCTGGACAATCATTGTTTCTTTCAGATTGATAGACATTGTCAATGGATTGAATAAAGGGTACATGATATGGCAAGAGGTTATCGACAATGGTGCAAAGGTAATATTCATGGTTTTACAGATACAGATAGAAGAGATAATTTACTACTTAAGCATATACAGCTCATCGTCAAAATAACAATGAAGCAATAATAAATATACATGTGTAAAAATTACAAAAATTTTGTTTATGCATTTTTACAAATATAACTGCCTTATTCGTTGTTGGTTGATTAAAGAATATTTCAATTATAAAAGCTTTTTGGATTGTATATTTTCACTGAAGTCTGGAAACACGTATGTATACATGTGTACTTTAAAATGCTTTTATGCCATTCACAGTTATATAGTTATCATTATTTTCACAGTTTACATGATACTGATTGTTTGAAACAGGTTGCCCCAGACACTATAGTACATGTCTGGAAAGGCGGTTACCAGGACGAGTTAGCGAAAGTTACCAAACTTGGTTACAACACGGTATTATCTGCCCCTTGGTATTTGAATTACATTTCCTATGGCAACGACTGGAGAAACTACTACCAAGTAGAGCCACTTAATTTCAATGGTAACACAGCAGTATTATTTTTATGAAGTGTATGTTTTCTAGTTTTGTGGAACTTTATTTTTTTCTGAAGAAATTAGACTCATACATGTATATATCTTTTTATACGCCCGTTTTTTTAAAAACGGGACGTATTATGGTTTCACCCTTGGCGGGCGGCGGCAGGCAGGCGGGCGGCGGCGTCCACAGCAGTGTCCCCTCTCTAATTCAAAAAGTTTTCATCCCATCTTCACCAAACTTGGTCAGAAGTTGTATCTAGACAATATCTTGGTAAAGTTCTAATATGGGTCATGCCGGGTCAAAAACTAGGTCACGAGGTCACTTAGTGCATTTCAAGCATTTAGCATGGTGTTCAAAACCTTCGAACGGGCGTATCTTGTGACAATTTGGCACTCTTGTTTTAATATGTGCGTGTTGAACATATAACAGTCTTTAGCAGCAAATGATGCATACCAGTAAAAACTTTCATAAAGTTCATTAAAGTATGGACTTTTTTAAGTCTTAAATTTTTACAAGATTTCCTAAGGTTCTATTCATTTTAATACTGTAACTGGTAAACAAAACCTACCAGACTTGTTCATTATAATCTTGAACTTGGGCATATTTTGTTTATGCAAGATTTTAATTGCGACTTTTGAATACATTAAAGGTCTGCAAGAAAAATGAAGATTTGTTGTACATGTATAATGTATAGTACATTGGATTTATATGCTGTATTTTCAAAGGTTAGATTAAGTTTATTGAAGGTCTAAAATTCTGTGTGTTTCTCATGAACGCAGGTTTTGAATTTCCCCGTTTTTATGCCCCCTTTCGAAGAAAAGGGGGTATATAGTTTTCGCACTGTCCGTCAGGCTGTCGGTCTGTCACACTTTTCGTGTCCGCTCTCTAATTCAAATAGTTTTCATTCGATCTTTACCAAACTTGGTCATAAGTTGTATCCAGACAATATCTAGGTCAAGTTCGAATATGGGTCATGCCGGGTCAAAAACTAGGTCATAGGGTCAATAAGTGCATTTTCAAAGGGGCCACTTTGTCCGGACTCTATTTCAAATTGTATTCATCCGATCTTCACCAAACTTGGTCAGCAGTTGCATCTAGTTGATATCTAGGCCAAGTTCGAATATGGGTCATGCCAGGTAAAAAACTAGGTCATAGGGTCAATTAGTCCATTTTCAACAGCGCCACTTTGTCCGGACTCTTATTCAAATTGTATTCATCCGATCTTTACCAAACTTGGTCAGTAGTTGCATCTAGTTGATATCTAGGTCAAGTTCGAATATGGGTCATGTCGGGTCAAGAACTAGGTCATAGGGTCAATTAGTGCATTTTCAACGGCGCCACTTTGTCCGGACTCTAATTCAAATTGTATTCATCCGAAACTTTTAAACAACTTTTTATCCTGCGTCAAAGTGGTATGGGGGTATAAGTCACATTCAGTGACAAAGCTCTAGTTCAAGTTGAATTCACCAAACTTGGTCAGAGGTAGTATATAGATTATATATCAGTCAGGTCTGATTGGAGACATGCAACCGATTAACACATGCAATATTTTTATGCAATATTTTTATCCAGTTTTATTTTGCGATATTTTCATCGGGTTTATTTTTTTCGCGATTTTTGAAACGAGTTATTTTTAACAACATGTTTATTGGTAAGTTTCATTTTTCCTTCAATCTAATCATGATTTCCACAGGTACATGAGTTTTTCACTGTGCATGGGTACTATAGAAAGGCAACTGTTTATCATTGTCATCAACCTAAAATCAATTTTTATACGCCCGTTTTTACAAAACGGGACGTATAATAGTTTCACCCTTGGCGGGCGGGCGGGCGGCGGGCGGGCGGAGGCGGTGTCCACAGCAGTGTCCGCTCTCTAATTCAAATAGTTTTCATCCGATCTTCACCAAACTTTGTCAGAAGTAGGATCTAGACAATATCTAGGTCAAGTTCGAATATGGGTCATGTTGGGTCAAAAACTAGGTCACGGTGTCACTTAGTAGAACCGGCGTATCTTGTGACA